>JAVLVB010000546.1:2918295-2935462 GCA_032876305.1 Orestias chungarensis | reverse complement strand
GAGGGCTTAATTTAGCACATCTCTAGGAGCTTCGAGTTTGATTCCAGCAAAAGTTAAAGAAAGTCCCAACAATCTTTTTCTGTCATTCGTTGTCAGGTTCTATTTTTGCTAGAAAGCCCCCACCAAGAAAGCGGATCTTCATCTCCAAATCCTCACAACAAACACAAACAAGCAAGCGGTAAGGAATTTGGCGAGAGAAGATCCTCAGACACAAGAGTACAGCAGAGTTGTGTCTGTTTTTTTACTGCAATTTTTATTTTAAAATAGAAAATAGAGATACCCAAGTCAGATTAGCTGAAAGCTTTCATTTAATAAATCAAAAGGAAAAAAAAATCACACCATATGTGGCTTGTAACCATGCTGCCCGATTATATATATATATATATATATATATATATATATATATATATATATATATATATATATATATATATATATATATATATATATTAGGGAAATATGCTTTGGACAAAATTAGACAATCTTGTAATTAAGTAATTTACTGTTGGATTCAAAGCTACTTTCTCTTTCAAACAATGAAGTGTATTTAAGAAAGCTGGAAATCTGCATCCATCATGACAAGGGAGGTGGGAAGGAAGGAAGGATTGGGTTGAAAATAACAGTAAAGTAAATAAAAGCAATGAGATTGCTTTTTTCTACCATAGTCCCATTTGTTTTTTTCACACTTATTAAGACCTAGAAAACACCTGGAATACATTTCTACACTTTCCCAAACTTTTCAGCCTGCAAAGAATCTTGTTGAAAATCTAATAATAATAGAAATAAAACATAAAGGCCTTTGGAAAACTAAAAGCTTTTGCAAAGCTATCACTTTCTCATATACAAAAAAAACTAAAACAAAACTAAAACCTACTTAATTCCATCTTTTAATGTTTTTTTTCTTTACAGGAAGTTAATCATAGAGGACAAGAAAAAAAACACAATATCCAGAACCTGTAAAAATTATTTATGTGGGGTTCTAAAAAATACAAAGAAGTTTATCAGTTATTTTTTCGCAGAGAAGCTGCGTCTCAGAGGGCAAGACGCTCTGGAGACTGGAGTTATATTTAAAAGTTAATCTATTCACTTTGCTGCAGTGACACGCCGACTGCTTGATCAGAGCGCCGAACAAAAATATTATGTGGGCCAAAGCCTTTGCTCCCCTTTCCCCTGCTTGCTCTATGGCTCTCTCTCTCTCTCTCTCTCTCACCCTCCATGTGCCGGCACTTCAAGTCGTTCGTCACCATTTATTTGCGCTTCCCATCTTTGATAGTCGGCACATCAAATAGAATCACAGAAAGGACATGTTCAGAAATGTCAGGGATAAATAAAATCAAATAGCTTAAATATGGAGTGCTATTTGGCAGAACCGTTGTATTCTGTGAAGACAAATCGCCTCCTAGACAAGCACGAGTGTTAACGCAGCTTTTTCTTCTTCTTTACCCGTCCCTTTCAGGGTAAACAGCCTCTTGAACTCCCCATACCTGAGTTGAAGGGGACTCCTCTAAGAGGTGATGTTGCATCACGGCGTTAAGAGCCAGACTGAATTCTGCCTTTTGAAATGCAATCAGCCCCTCAGAAATTCATCTGAAAGCCAAGCAATTAGGAATCTGAATCGGAAGGCGACATTAACAAAGGGATATGTTAATCAGCGAGGAAATTGAAATCTTACTTTACATTTCATGGTTAAGGCATGAGCCAGATCAAATAACATTTTCTGTTTTTGTGTGTCGAGTAAATAACATTTCCTTTTGAGAGGCCAATGTCTCGGAGAACGCACCTTTTAATTTACTTTAAATGTGTTGTTTATGACACTTATATGATTTGGAAATTGTTTTCCGTTACAAACTTTCAGAAAGTGTTTGGAGAAATCTCGTTTTAGGCCCTTATTTCTATGACCTCAACCAAGTGATAGGAATTAGATGCTTATCTAATTATTTTTTATCCAAAATGCAATTTATCTACATTATAATATATAGATTGTTATAACTATATTAATGTTATCAATAAAAAAAGTTATCATGATGCTGAGACATTTGTTTGACATCTCTTCTTCTATTACTTCTATGCAGCTGGAGAAAATTTCAGTCCCAACAAATATGCCTTAAATCATAGAAACATTTTGCTGTTTTTTTTAAGTACAACCAGATCAACTGCTAGAGAAGAAATAATTTCTTATGTCTTAACTAACTAATACATTTTAAAATCAATATTTTCCTCCCTGACTATTATATAAGGTAAAAAAAATAAAAAATGTCTTGCTGTAGTCCATTGGTCTGTTTTTCCCATTCTGAATAGTGGTTAAGAGAAACAGGCCTATCCTATGTCATATCTACATCCCAGGGAAACAGGAAGTGCTGAACACACTGATCAACTTTAAAAAAAAAAGTTTAAGTTGCATTTAATAACAATAGTAGCATAAACCTTCTGCTTGTTTTGGCCTTCTTGTCACGTTTCCCGGTGTTGTAGGTAAAGGTTAGGGCAATTCCTTTCTTGGAGCCATTTGATGGTTGACATGAATGGTTTGGTATTTTGAAGAGTTGGTCTTGTCGTACTTACAACTTAGAACAGCCCTACGTTTCCCCAGACTAAAATAGTTTAATCGAAGGATGTTGTTTCTAAATATTTCGCTGTAAGGTTTTGCTCCCCCAGTAAAGGATGATTCTGCTTCCAACATAAACGGAAGAGGAATCATCCTTCAGAACAGCGTTTACGCACAGACGATTCTGTGACCCTGACCTCTGCACGAACGGTACGAGGTCGTCCAAACGCTGCTCAGAGCCTTGAGAAAAAACAGGGATGCTGAGGAAAGCAGGGGAGCAGAGCTGCGTTACTCACCCAGCTGCTCAGATTCAGGTGCCAGCAGCCCACCTGCTGCAGGAGCGAAAGCCTGGGGCCTAACACTCCCGCCTCCTCCGGCCCGCGGGTACATGGCCCACTCATGGCCCACTCTGTCAAACCCCCCCCCCCCTTCTTCCTCTTTAGGATCTTTTACTCCTCTTCTTTGTCTGTTGAGTCCCGGCTATCTTTGCAGACGCAGCCAGCCCCAAATTTAGCCACCAGACCAAGAGCATCGAGGCCTCAACTCCCAATAAACACGCAAAGTTTCAAAGCCACAGAAGAAGCAAACAGTGTCTTCTTCTTCTTCTTTGTCAGGGCGAGCTTTGATTCCGGCAACGACACTAACGTCGGGTTACCATGAGCAACAAGCAGGAGAAAGGAACGCTAATCCCCGTTGTGTGACGGCTGTACGGCTGCACGTCTCAGCACCGTGTCTTGCATGAGTTGGTGTGCGGGCTCTACGGCGCCTCCAGGATGCCCAGAGATGAACTGGCAGCTTGAAACAGCTTTGGCTACGAGGTAAAGCGAGCAAACGCAGGAGATCAACACAAAGAGGAGAGAGGAAGAATAAAAGAAAAAAAGAAACAAGACACAACAACATCCACACAGGGAGGGCAGACTCAGCAAAGGGTGGCCAACAGTGGCTTCTTCGTCTGTGTTATGCTGACAGTCCAGACTTCATGCACACTTTTCAGGAGGGAAGAACGTCTTCACTATGACACGAGCCTTGCACTTTTCATCGCACTCACTTTAGATTTTTCTTCTTCTTCTTCTGCGCTCGCTCCGTTTTACAAACAATACCTTAGAGTGGAGAACAATGCCCCCCCCCCTTCCTGCCCTCTCGCTAAACTTCATTCAAACTCTATGTGAACGAGGCCTCGAGTCCCTCCTTGCTGTCCACCTCTTTCCCCCTGAAAAACCTTTAACTTCAATGGTGAATAAAAATAAATCAATCCAAGGATAAAGGTCTGATCTTTATTTTATTTTTTTACACAAAAAAGTTAAATTAAATAATTAAAAATTAGCTATTTTATTTGTAACTAAAATATATTTAAAAAAAAAACTTTTTGAAGAATGAATAAAACTATTATATTTCTCTAAATTATAATAATGCATTATGGCCAAAATGTGAAAACAATTTACTGATTAAAAAAATGTCAAAATTATAATAATAACAATGTTGATAATAATAACCACCCCAAAGGTCAGTTGTCATTTTTGCATTATTCATTTGACCCCACTTGTCATTATTTAATATCCTCTAAGAGCTTAAATGTAAATAATGGCCGTAACGAATGAATAAGTAATTTCTCCCCTCCTGAGCAAAATTATTTTGAACATATTGTTTTAAAAATAATATTAACGACCGCAGTGAAAAAATGTACACAGTAAAGACTGTTCAAATATATTTATATTTGTATGATATTTTAGCTGGAAGTTAGCACCTAAAGACAACCAAAAAACTTTTTTCCTCTTTGAATCTAAAATGTTTCTGTATTATTATTATTATATATATTTTTGTGCTTCTGCAGCTTCGTGATCTCTGTTTGGACCCTGTGTTTTTTTTTCTTTTTCTTGGCCTGCAGCAAACAGTCCTGAGGCCCTGAAAAGCCAAAACAAAAGCTCCAAGAATGTTCTTTACACAACTTAGACAATAGCGCCGGGGCTTCGGCTTGACAAGTAAAAGAGCTCCGACAAAGCGGCGGCTAATTGCCTTCCCTCCCTCCATTCAGCCGCCCTGCCATGCTCCTGCCACCTCCTTTTGTCCCACGTGCGCTCGCTAAAGTAAAGTGCCAGCTCGCCGGCGAGTGATGGACAGCTCACAATCACTCGGCCACAATGGCGTTAACGGCGCGGCGCCAGAGAAGCGCGGACATTCAAAAAAGGGAGGAAAAGCAATGAAGGAAAAAAAAAAGGCACACTTCGTTTCTATTCAAAAAATTAGCGTGAGGAATGAAAGATATATATATATATATATATATATATATATATATATATATATATATATATATATATAAAAGTTTTATAAAAGCTGGAAAAGCATAAAATAAATCCCCAATTTTTATAAATAACAAGAGAAATATTCACACACAAATCTAACATCAAAGTCTTTTCCTTTTTCATTCCCTAAATTAATACAGAAATATAGAACAAAACTACAATATTAAAAAAAATGTTTTTATTTCTATTGCCCTTAAAGACAAGATTATATAAAGAAAGCCTTTTAAAAATACATTTGTTAGTATTTAAAGTGTCATATAGCTGGAGAAGTAGAAATCTGAAATGTAATGTTAAAATAATACAAAATAAGATTTCTATCAAGGTGAGCAACAAAATCAACAACTTGTGTCGGTTTCATTGAATTTTTTTTTTTGTGCAATAAATAAATGAGATTTGGTTTGATGTCTTAGAATAATACGCTGTCAGGATGTCAGCACAAAGCAATCAAACAGTGCCTTTCATTACCCAAATTGTCAATCTGTCACTTAGCGGGATAAGTGTTATAAATTGCCAAAATGTTTACGATTAAAATTCCACCAGAACACAATATTTAAAGCCCAACAATTAGCAGAAAAGTGAACGACGACAGCGATTAGAATGTTTAAAAGCCTTACCATTTAAAAGAGCTGTATTTGGGATGCTGCTCGGTTCCTGGTTAAAACAAGCATGCTGGCACTCGTGGTAGTGCACAGACTTCAAGCAGACTCCCACAACCATGTCAGCCACTAATCCACTGGGGGGCAGCACCTCATCTACGGCAGCCCCCCTCGCCAAAGCCCCGATGAATTGAGCCGATAAGACGGCGATCGGAGGACCATGGCGAGAGCCGACGTTCGCGGGAGTACCCCTTAAACGTCCCAGAGCGGCGACGGAGGGACCGGGTCCACCGGCTCCATCTTAGCCTCCCATGCATTCAAACGCACGCTCTCCTCCTCATCTGACCAGGACTCCCCTCTCAGCCCCCTCGCCCATCTTCGTACCCAACACCACCCCCCCAAAATAAGCTGTTTTGTGTCCATCACTCTTTCTTTGATAAGTTGAAACAACAACAAAAAGAGGCAGAAAGAAGAAGAGAAAGAAGGGCTTTTCTCTCAGCGGCTCGGCGGACATAAAGGTGCTGGAGTGCCGGTGTATTGGAGTTGCCCTAACTTGGCTAAACTCAAGCAGCGGGGTATCTCTCGTCATGTCATTAATCCTCCCCAGAAAAACTAGCCACGCTCCATTCACCGCCAGTCACACTGGATTAAGCGCTAAAGACGAGAGAAAAAAAAAACACAAACAGCAGACAGCAAAAAAAAAAGGTCCCGGGGAGGAGAAAGCGTCCCGATCCGGGGCAAAGTTGAAGCAACGAGCGGATATAATAATCGCAGCAGATTTTTATTCAAGAGGCAAACAAAAGTAAAACGAAAGAAAAAAAACATTTATCCGTACAAGAAGCTCCTGCACCTCCGGATCGCCCATTTGACTCCAAAGTCAAACCTGCCAGACAGAGAGGCCGCCAACGCCGGCTAAAGCGACGGCAAAAAGCACAAACCAGGAGATAAAAACCCCACTACAGGTTTAGGGAAGAGCTGGCGCGAGAAAATTCAACCCGGTCCAAGTGATGGCTCGAAGAGAGGAAGCCCGCTCTTAAAGCCGCGATCCGACCATCCACTATACCACCGCTGTGAGCCTTTTAACCACAGCAAGAAGAAAAATTACTATTGATCTTCAAGTGGCGATAATTGAAAAGATCAAAAAGATTAAACAAAAAGAAAAGAAAGAAAAAAAATTTGAGATTGCGCCGACTTACCATGTTGTGCTCCCCTTTTTTTCCCCCCTTAGTTGTCGAGTTTTTCGTTTAAATGGCAAAAAGAGAAGAAGAAAAAAAAGAAATATTTGCTCAAAGATGCAGCATTGGCGGTGTCAGATTTTTTTTTTGCAGCAGCAGCCTCTTGATCGTATTACTTCCACAGTCCTGGTTTCCAATGCGTCTGAACTTTTTTCCCTTTCTCTTTTATTTTGTTTGTGGTACCTAGCCTTTTTTCCCCCCTGCTTAAGACTTTAAAAGCCGTCGGCTCAGCAAAGCAGCGCAAATTATCTTGCCACCTTGCTCAGCTCTGATGCTTTTGGCCGCCAACTTCGGAAAGGCCCTTTACTACTGCATCAAAATTAGCATTGTCAAAGCAGTTAATGAATATTAATATTGTATTTGTCATTGGAGCTGGCCCATTGCTGAACTCCGAGTCATCCATCAGGGACAAGATTAAGCACACAATTATTTCTGACTGACAGGGACCAAATCTGCAAGTTTTTTTCTTCTTCTTCTTCTTTTTTTTTTTTCTTCCCTCCCCTCATCCAACAATTTAAAGAAAAAGACACAACATCATCTTAAGGTACCTCCCATGAGACGAGACAAGATTAATACACTTTTAATGAAGCGAGATCTCGTGGTGCATGAAGCACAGGAGCATCAAGGAAGAAAAGAAAAAAAATTCCTGGCCGCATTTTATAAAATTGTCAGGACATATTTTGAAACTGTAGTAAAATCTGGACCTAAATTCGATGATAAAAAGAAGATCAGTTTTTTCCCTCTCTTCTATTTTAGGGGGGAAAAAGAGCAGATCCCTTAACTAGGTTCCTTTTTTTCCCCACCTTTGTCGGAGCAGAGAGATGAATAAAAGAATAAGACGTACGAGTGCGAAGCGGCGGCGCGAACATCGCCGGCGCTAAATTTAACATGAAACATTCATTAAAATCCCGGGACCTCCGGCACTCTCTCTCGGCAGAGCCCAGCGGAGAGCCGACCGCGGAGGACCACACACAGGCAAGCCTGCATCAGCAGCAGCATCCGCCGCCGCAGCAGCAGCGGCGCTTCAGCTCCATCCTCGCTGTCAAACACGCCGGCTTTCTCAGTTCTACAAAGCCTCGTCTAATATGCCACCAAGCAGAATTTAAAATCGTGTCTACGTACAATAATGTTCGTTTTAAAGAAAGAAAGGCCAACAAACCCTATAATAAAAAGGCTTTTCAACAGATTTATTTCCTTCACCTTCAAAAAAATAAAAAAAAGAAGACATTTGGGCTGTTCCCAGCACCAACTCAAAAATATATACAAATAATTTTCAACATTTCCTAATTTCCGATAAGGTAAAAACTTGCTTCTTTAGTTAACGGCCATTAAAAAGAACTTTAATGTAAATTTAGAGGAAAAAGAGCCACCGACAGGATCTCGCACACAAAGAAATAGCAGATGTGGGCCAGTGTTCGCCAGCCGCTCGATAAACCGGGCCGAAACCGAGGAGGTCAAGCTGCGGGCTTCAACTAGGAGCACCGGGCTCCTGCTGACCACCCTGCTGGCTCCCTAATACCATTAGCAACCCTTAGATGAACATATTAAATTGGCCTTTTGTTCCTAAGGTGCAGATCTGGTCGCACCAAGCCGCTGGTTTTTCACTGCATCGAATGCAGATGGTGCCGCTTTATGTTTGCCGAAATGAAAAGCTCCTAAGAAAGCGCTCCGTTCTCACCGAACTCATCCGACTCTCAAAAGCCGCTGCCTTAATTTATTTCATTTATTTCACGCTAAAAACATTTAAAATCTGTTTGTCTGTAATTAAAAAGTTGATGTCAGCAAAAAAACATGAAAATCCTAGCTTAATTAATCAACGTTTTGCTTCATATTTAAAAACTGTAATTATTATATTTTTTTTAAACAAAACCATTCAAGTAATTACAAAAACTTAAAAAATTAAATTTCTCATTTTTAAAAATGTTACCTTTAATTAAACATTTTGCTGTTTCAACTGCAAAGATAAAGAATAAATTAATGAACACTGTCTGAAAAAGAAAACCTTAAATGCATGTGTAAAAATAATTTTAATAATTTTTAATTGAACATTTTGTATAAAATTATGTTTTGTGGTTTTTTTTGAAATAGGGGAGATAAAACACAAGTGATTTTTCTTCATTTGAGCCTGAATCGGCTCCAGTGTGGCTCAAAGAGGAGAGGAGGAAAGAAGGCGACGAGAGCGAGCCGCTCGGCGCCCCAGCGAGATCACATCACCGCCAGTATCAAATTAACTCTGCGCTTTTGAAATTTATTGATCTGCTATTAAGACACTGGCGAATTTGATGAAGTGAGTGCTGTAGGTGACTCGGATGACTTCAAAGTCTCGCGCCAGCCACATAAAACACGCCACTTTGATCCGCCGGCTCCGCTCCTCGGATCTGGAGAGGGGAGCATCAGAGGAACCCCCCGATTCCACTCTAGTTTCTTTTTCCCTTCCCACTCGCCCCCGAGCTCGGGCTCTGGCTCCCTGCTTTATCCCCCACGCCCACCCCAAAACCACCAACACCACGGCTGCCCGGCGCGCTCCGAGGAACGGGGGGAAAAGCGTTCGAGGGTGCAGCTTCAGGTTCACAAAATAAACAAACACACCTGCTTTGGACAAAAATGCAAAACTATGTGGAAACACTAGGACGAGGTGACCTTCTTTGCCTGCCGGCGTTAATAACGGGCTACAGATAAGTCGGGGTTTCTTCACGCAAAATACGGCTTGTAATAGGGATGTCGATGAGACAGACAATGCAGCGTGGGAGATAGTAGCACCGGCAACATTGTGTGATAAATATCCCCCCCCCCTTTTTGCTTAAGGCAAGTCTTGGTTCTGCATTAAATACTGTCTGCTAAATATACTGTAGTGCCACTGGGTGGAGGTAGTAATGTTTCCAACCTGCAGTACAAAAAAAAAACAAAAAAACTTAAATCATTCTGGGTTTGACAATTAAACTGCGTCATTTCTGCAGCACAGACAGAACCGAGCGAGGCACAAAAGTCAGGTTTCACCCCTCTGCCGAGCTGCAAACTTTGCAGCGCGAAGAGAAAAAGAAAAAAAAACAAAACAAAACAAGACGGGGACGGCTAAATTAATCATCGGCAGGACGGTGTTTGCGCTTAGGCTCCGGCGCTCAAAGGCAGGGGAAGAGTGCGTGTGTCTGAGCAGGACGAGCGGCGAGGATAAGCTGCGTCTGTTTAATTAAGAGGGGGGTAAAGCAGATGATAAATGCGAGACAGTTAAACATTTAATGTGTGCTTATCTCCCCCCCCCCCACCCCCCCACCCACCACAATCCTTCGCTTCTTCATTTATTTAGTTGGGAGCGATTCAGAGTGGGTGGCGCTGAACGCTGGAATTAAGACGCGGCAGAAATCAGTAACCTGACAAAAGAGTTGGTTTTTTTGGGGTTTATTAACATTGAATAAATTTTGTATATAATTAAAAAAAATACATTTCAAAAGATCATGTTTATTTCTGTTGCACTTATTAGTAATATATATTGTTTGTTTGTGTGAATGAAAAATATCTCTCTATGGAGGGCCTTATTTCTCCTTCATTTCACATGACGAAGGCTTAATGTGTCTCCGGCGTGATCTCTGTTGTTTATCTCATGCTGATGCACATTGCCTAGAGTCAATGTCAAATCCCAGCTCCAAAAGTCCCGCAAAAAAAAGAAGAAAAAAGAAAGATGAGAATGAACAGCGCCCGCAGCACACACACACTCCTTTACTCAACCCGCTCTTAATGGCTTCCCCACAGTTATGGCTTCCAACGTGACGGTACTGGACTGGAAAGCAAACAAGATAATAATCTAATTTCATATAGTCGTGTAACAAAGAGCATGTGCTTGTGTTTTATTTACAATAAGAGGGCTGGGGAAAAAAACAACAACAGCAGCTAAATATGGCCAGATTAGAAAGGGGCGGTGAAGCTAAAACTAAACAACACAACAACAAAAACACAGAGGGAGGGGAAAAAAAGAAAAGGAAGATGTTGTGAAGAGGAAAGAGAGAGAGAGAGAGAGAGAGAGAGAGAGAGAGAGAGAGAGAGAGAGAGAGAGAAAAGGCCTGTGCCAAAAGCATATATAAGAGAAACCTTCACCAATTAGTGGGGAGAAATGGGAGAGGGAGCTGCCGCGGCGTCGGCACTCAAAGAGCCAGGCCTCGCGGCGAAGCTGTCATGTCGGCAGGATTGATCAACAGGCCTGCTATTTCTAATGGCATGTTGTCATGAAGCTGCAGCCATGGGGAGCCACCTGCCTCAGTCGTCCTTGCGCAGCACTCGGTGCATGTGCGCGCGTGTGTGTGTGTGGTGCATGCATGTGTAGATGGGGTTGGAGGTGTTGCAGCAGCCATACCTATTCTGTGCCCATATATCTTTTACTAACAATTTGAGAACAGCCTGGAATTCTCCTCCCACTCTCTGGCAGTCTACCTCGGATTCTCCTGAAGGCGGAAGAGAAATGTGCCATCTTGGATTGTTCTTTTATTCTCCAGTCAGCAGGAAAACCCGACACAGCCGCAACAAAAAAAAACCTGTTCAAGCCAAAACGGCTGCACCAGTTTAACCACTGATATTTTTATCATCATTAATATTATGTTGATGCTGGTAATAGCAGTAGTCTCATTATCTTTGCTATTATTAATATTAACCTACCAATAGTACTAGAAGCAAAATTATCATCCTGATTACTAATATCAATAGTATTAATATTATTAGTATTAGGAGTTGCAGAATTAATAGTAAAAAAATAATAATCATGATTTCAATTATCAAATGTTTCATTATTCCTAGTAATAGTAGTAATGCAATAGTGCCATTAAAATCTCCATCACTATTATATTAGCAGTAGTAAGCTTAGACTTTTATTATTTTTCTTCTTATTATTATTATTATTATTGTAGCATATAGTAGTAGTATAGTAATACTACGTCACTTTTATATTAATTAACTAACAAATATTAACATAGCTATTATTAAAATATTAACAGTAAGATAGTAATAGTAGCATTACTATTGGTATTATTACATTGTTATTATTGGCTTTATTCCGTCTCACGTTTGCTTTTTATTGTTGTCATAAAGTAAGACGCATGATATGTGACTGATTTAAAAGCAGTGTTTTTTCATAAGAGTGATCTATTAAAAATAAAACAGGATAATTAACAAAGAATTTAAAATTCATCGCCCCGAAAGACAAGGGTAGTAACAAAGTACTTACTACCGTGGAAACAAAAATGAGCAAACAAAAAAAACGCCGCGTTATCCGCGATTGTTCTCGACGCGCGAGCGCCAAACTGCTGCGGCCGCTAAACGGGCTCAGACTCGTCAACAATGAAAAAGTCAAATAAAAGTTACCGAACTTGAGAGTTCAAGGTAGCGCGGGCTACTTGGAGAGCGTGTCACGTACGGTTAACCTTTTTATCGGGCACGCCCGTGGTCTCATCAGTCGATGAAATTCTTCGCCCGCGGCGGCTGGCTTAGCCGAGGGACACGGACCGATAGAACGCTTTTTTTCATTTTTTTTCATCGTGTTAGCATTTCAAATGGCGAGCGGAGGGTGGAGAGGAGGGCATCTGGAGGGGCGGCGGGGAAAGTAGCTCGAACCGATCGTTGCCAGTGGAATTAATTGCCTATTCCGAGAATAATGTGCCTTTGCCGTGATCCTCCGAGGGCCGTACGCTAGCAAAGGGCACTTTTTTCTGTTGTTTTTTTTTTTGTGTATGTGTTTGGCGTCTTCAAAAAGAAGAGCGCTTAAGGACGTATTGGTGTGGTTGGAGGGGGGTTGAGGGTGTAGCTCAGTCCCCTTTATGTCAGGAGAAATAATCAGAAGCCCTGAACCAAAGTCAACTAATCCATTTCCTAATTAAGTATCGTCGAAAATTATGGATTTATACAAATGTATAAGTATTAGAAAGTGGGTGATAGTTTTATGAAACTGTGATATATTAGGGCTAATCGGGTGATTAATAAAGGAAATTTACTTAAAGACAACAAAAAAGTGTAAATCTGGCTTTCAGCCAACACTCGATAAATGGCTCAAGATGGCGTGACCCTGGTGGCGCTTCTATCCTTTTATTTAAGGGGATTTAAATTCAGGCTCGGCTACACATTGGCCAAGCATATGCAATGACCCTAACTGATATCGGAGCATCTTTTAGCCACATCTTAATCTAACCTCCATGAAGCTCGGCTGGCCTTTCAGACTCAAAACACCAGAAAGAACGAGTATTGTTTGGATCTGGAGGCCGGTGGGGAAACGAGGCTGGGCCTGTGAGAAACCTCCACGGAGAAAAGCTGGACCCAAGCTGGGGTGGGAGCGCTCTAGAAAAACAGCTGCTAACCCACTCCAATCGGTGGGAGAAGAAAAACAAAACTCAAACGCTACGCAGGAATAGGAAAAACGCACCATCCGTCGGGTATCACGCTCGGCGGGGGAACCGTTCGCACCCCCGGTGTTGATTTCATCCTTCGGCAGATGGAACAAGCAAATTCGCGGCAGCGGTCCCCCCCCCCCTTGAACCGGTTTTGCTTGCCGTTCCTTTTTTGCTCATTCCGAATTCAGTCGACGAAGTCAATCTTATTAACTTCCGCGCCGGTTCACACATGACATTTTCTTCAATTTTCTCGCCGACATCAAAAACATCAATTAGCAGCTCGAAAATGGGAAAGAGCGAATGACGGAGTCCGATAACGTCGGCTCATTTGAAGCCGAGGGTAAATCTATTCTCCAGTTTTGAATGTGTTCATTACAATTGCGGTTTTTTTTTTTTTTTTCAAAGAAGACCTCCAAATAGCAATGAAATTTAATTTATCTCCTAGAAATGTCCAGAAATTGTTTTTTTCCCCCTTCTTTCTTTATGTGTGTGTGTGTGTGTTTTTTTAATCCCGTGTCTATCTCTTAGCCACAGTGGGCGAGACAAAGCATTGTGGCGCCGCGTTTTCCTTTTCTCATTAGAACAGATCACAACTCCCACAGAAGTTGAAACCCTATACGGTCACCTCTGGTGTAACCCCGAAAAAATTATTTTAAAAGGGACTCCCAACATTTCTTTAGCAATGAAAGCAAAAAAGAGCGCGACAAAGCGGTGCTCCCGTGACCTTTAGTTTTAACGGAAAATACCAGACACTGATAAAGGCAGTGTCTATATTTACACGACAAGAGGAGCCATTATCAGTTTAAAAGAATTAAATGCTTTAAAGGTGTTTGAAGATATAGAAAATATTATGGACTATTGTAGACGCTTTATTAGATTTTGCTTATTTCCCAAATTACCAGTGGATTATGCTGATCAATTACGAACAGTTCCGTGAAATGACAAATTGCCTTTTGTTAACGGCATTACCTTTCATTTTAATAATATATATTTAAAAAAATGTTTAAATCACAGACTTGAATTTACGTGGAAAATACTGATGGAAAAAAAGGACTTCATGTGGACCATCACTGATCATTTCCTGCAGCTCTCCCATCACTGTTTCATCAAAACGTGAAACACAAACCTAGGCATTAATGAAGCCCTCTCATGGTTCACCTCGTTTGACGAACGTGTAACTCAATAAACCTCGCCTGGTAACCTTTAAGTAACAGGGCTATTTTTCGCCAACGTCCAAACATCGTCAGACGGCTTCCTCGCGCTTGAGTTACATCTCCGAAGGACGGCGAACAAAAGGAAACTTTAGCGGCTGGGGGAAAGACACTCGTAATGTGACTGGGGGGGAGCATTGAAAGGGTGAGCGGGTGGGGGGGGGAGTCGCACACAGAACTGCGCGGATCACGTTCCTCCGGCCCATTGATTTCTGATCTTTTGACATTATTTAGTTGCTTTTTATTTTCTTGCCCGTCTCGTAGCTCATGTCACAAAAGACAGGAACGTCCAAACAAGCGATGTCGGGGATATCTACTATCTGTCAGAGGCGGAGGCTTTTCCCGGCATTAAAAGCGTCTGAATGCTCTGACGCATTGCCGAGAATCCGTGGGATGAAAATATCGCTCTTTATAATGGGGGCTAATCAGATTTCGGCTTTTGCCTTCAAGCCAGGAGGAGATGGAAAACGTCCAGAATGAGTGTAACCAATACACTTCTGGTTCATCTCCACCCTGACCTCAAACACAAAAGGCCCCACACTTGTAGCCTCCTCTCTGAGCAGGTCTGTGCATTAAAAAAAACAAAAACCGGTTTAGAAAACTAAAACTAATTTCTCATCTAAGCAGACATTCCAGAAGGACACAAATCAGGCCTCGCCGAACGCACGGGAAAGATGTCGGGTTGCATCTGCAACGCTGCTGCCAGTGGCGATCAGTTCCATTAAACGAGGATTTGATCATGTCCCCTCCCGTGCACTTTCACAGCCTCGCTCCCGATTAGATCGCTGCGAAAACGGTCAAATGGTGCATTTATCTCCCTGTAATTATTTTGATGCAGATGACAGAGATTGGTTTGTTTGTACGGGGCTGGACGAGCGCGAGTGCGCACGCCGTGAGCAACAGACGCCCGCAACGGAGAGAGGCGAATGAATGCCCCTCAATGCCATTAATCCATTAGATAGCTTCAACAAAAGCCCTGGACGTAATGTGCAGAAAAAAAAAGAAAAAAGAGACTTCTGTGCACATGAAATTATTTCCCTGTAATCCTTATGTTATGACTAATAGTAATTTTCATATACTGGGTGACAGAAATGGACTTTCAATGAGACAGAGAGTGAAAAATCCCAGGCAACAATCGAATGTGATGAGGTAAGCTTTGCCTTTCCGAAAAGATCAGCGCTAAACATTTAGTGGCATAAAAGAAGTAATTTCCGTCCTCTGCTCTGTTCGACATTCCAAAGCTTTCAGTGAAACAAATCTAGCAGGAAGACGCTGTTGCCAAAACAAGTATTCCTCGAAGTTTCCTAACGTAAAAAGTCAAACGCAATCGTAAAATATATATGGAAAGCACAAGGAGCCACCGCGTACAACCACAGCTAAATATATTTTACAAACTGCATGACAATGTCTGCATGATCTTCTTTGGCCGCGCCACCGTTCCCTATAATCACATCTGCTTTCAACATCATACAAGGTGGGGCTGTGTTCCCGAATTACTGGCCCTTCATATCTACCTTTTCCAATTACTTTTAAGAGTTTCGAACGTACAAATTTGCGCTTTTATGTCCCGTGCGGGCAGAAGAGTTGCTGATCACGGCCATGAAAGAAGAGCTTTTAATGAGCTGAGGTGAGGTTAATTGGTTTGCTTAAGAGCCGGCGAGTCGTGTGCCTCTATAGGGTAATCGGGCCTGTTTCCTGGAGTTCGCCTGGACGTGTTTATTAGCAAACACCTCGGCGCAATTTCCGTTCAGAGACGAAAGGTGAGAAATAGTGAGAGCCGCCCAAAGGAAACGATTAGTCAAGATCAATTACGTCTAAAACTGGTGAGCTCATAATAGCAGGAAGTTCTGTTAAAATAGTTCTGAAATGTCGTTTTTTTTATTCTTTATGATTGAGGCGTTACATATTTGGACGTTTATTCAGACTGATTTTGGATGAAGGATTTTGGAAAAAGATAACAAAGCGTACTAACGCCAACGGAGTTGCGGCAGCTGATTAGCATTAGCATCTCAAATAATACCTGACCCCAAATCCTAGTGGAGCTGAAAAGGAGGATTCGTGGATGCAGAGCAGGACCAAAGAGCAGAGAGGGACTAAGGGAAGACCATATATGGGAATGGCTCGTATTCTCCACTACTTGTCCAGATCTCTAACTATATGGTACGACAAACACTTCGGTTGATCGGCACTGCTTGCAAGTTTGATTCAATTTGATTAGTTTGACTTTCGGATAAACCAAAGATATTTTTCAATCTACTAGAAATGGATTGGTGCTTCAAAAAATCTGACATAATATTGTGATTTTCCTCATTTATACTAATAGATTAGCACAACCGGCCCGAAACATATGCATAAATACGCTTTTGAGTGTAACTGCACAATAGTTTCAGTAGTAATTGACAGAACATCTGGATATTCCATCGCAGGTAGCCAATAGCTAGTCACTGAATTCAAAGTATACCGAGGTTTGTGAAAGTTAAAGTGCTTCCCATCCCCCACCTGTTCTTGAAAGAAGGCTTTTACATATCTTCCTTTCTTACAAGACAAGGTAGCAGAAGTTATCTCTCTCTGTCACCAAAAAAGGCAATTATCTCCTGCTTACAACACAGACAACAAACCCAGAGTTGGGACTTTCTGCAGGTTATTCCAGCTGGTGATGTAAAAAAAACAACCACCAAAAAACAAGTTTATACACTTTTCTCTTGGCATCATCATTTCAAAAAATGTTTCTAATAAAAAAGCATTAAAGCTGAGGTGATGAATTATTAAGGTAATGCTGTTTTAAAACTACAATCACAGGTATTTATAGATAATCTACCATTGTAGCTACATATATATATATATATATATATATATATATATATATATATATATATATATATATATATATATATATATATATATATATATATATATAT
>JAVLVB010000546.1:2870952-2918195 GCA_032876305.1 Orestias chungarensis | reverse complement strand
ATTCGCACATATATATACACATGTAATGCTCCACTTGTGAAACTACACCTCCTTCATAGTAACACAACAACTCTGAGTGATACACTGTTGGACAGGACATGTTATAACAAAATAAAAAAATAAAGCTAGTTATTTAGAAAGCATTTGATTTTTGGAGATGCCAACTGCAGGAAGGCTATTCAAACAGGTCGATAATAATTAATAATTACCTAGATAACATTAGCTTAGCACAGTTGTATTATTTCTAGCAAAACATGGATCCTACCAGATCTTTATTTTGTATACTTGCTCAAGTTTATGTATCAGGAAATAATGATTAGAGGTAATATCATCCAGCAGTCTGTATTTTTATGATTTAAGAAAATAAATTAAATCAAGTAGTGTTTTTTTACTGGCTAATGCATAAAAACCTAATTACTGTACATGGTGGATATATTTAGTGCTACAAAGGTTATTTTATAGTTAAAATACAGCTGGTCTAAAAGCTGCTTATTCTTATTTATTTTATTTTACTTTATTGTGAAAAACCTTTTCCGTCTGTATTTTCTTTTTTGCTGCAGCCGCTCAATCACCTCACTGCAGCTCCTGCTTAACCACACAAATCATCTGCAAATGACTGAGCCCTTCACTCGCCATTAGGAGCTACATGACGTGGAGTTGCCCAGACTAAAAGACCTTGTAATCAACAATGGTGTCAATGTGTTAGGTTCAACGTCGGAGGAGGCGGCGGCGGCGGGGTTCAATGGTCCTGACAGTGTAATTACGGGTTGCCACCACAACGCAGCGGCCGGCACGCTCGACACTAATTCAATCCATCTTCATTTCCAACAGCAACGCCCCCCTCGCCACTGATGGATGGTTATCATTAGAGAGTGACAAAGCAGTGAAACGGGTGAGGCATGAGCACCGAGGCGCACGTTGACCACGGTAGCAGCGGTATATAAGAGGACGGGAGCCAGACGTCGGATGAAGAGGGTAAAAAAAAAAATATATTTAAAAAAAGTTTGGGTCAGGCAGCAGGTCGGCATCCTTCACACAAAGACATACAGACACACAAACACAGAGGATCCGAATGTGCACAAGCAGTTTGGCTCTTGGTGACCCCGACACACAGAGAGGCTATGGCTCAACTCTGCAGCCTTTTAATAGCACGCTGCTCTCTCTGCTCACAGACGTACACACACACAAGTCTGGGGCACCGTCTGAAGCAAAACACAAAACCACAGGCTAGGACTCAGGCACACTGGCTTGCTCCTCTATATTTTCAGTCTATATATTGAGCCTCTGTGTCTTAATTATGTGCTCCTAAAAGAATGGGCACGTCCAGCCCTACTGGATCATTACATGGCTTTAAAAACTCTGGAGAAAAAAAACACACAATATGACTTACTTCCATGCATGGAAACGATATCGGTGGGACATTTCTGCATCCAAATGTAACTTGAGTACAAAGCGAGACTGTAAAGCGAGGAAATAGCGAATGAACTTGGTGGGAAAAGTTTCAGAGCGGTGCCGTTTCACAGGTTTGGCCTAATCTCATTTGAACCGATTGCGGTCAGCGACCCGGCAAAGGCCCATGTGGCGACAGCCTGCTCAACCATGCCTTCAAAGTTGCCCCCTTGCATGTCAACCAGGAGGTGGTGCTACTGGGATGAAGAGCACGGCTTCATCTTTTCTTTTTTTTCTGCTTATGCAGCTGAAGGGCAGAAAAGAGATTTGTTTGGTGCTGATGAAATAAAAACTGGGATTTAAAAGGCTCCTCTGACACTTAAGAGTTGTACACGCTTCCTCAAAAAGGAAGCTCCGTTTTCTGGTCTTTGTAGATTTAGAAGATTTCATTTAGAAGCTGCGTCCTCTGTTAACGCGAAACAACCTCAGAGTTTTGTTTTTTTTGCATTTTTTGTTGTGACGCAACAGCTCAAACAAATTCCCAATCAGTGGCTCTGCTCTCACCTTCGCTGCCAGGACTCGCCTAAGTTGTATTTTGAGAAGCAATGAATCAGTAAATCCATCAATCAATCGTCCAGGGATCAGAACAACCAGTTTTTTTCCATTGGTCAGCTGTAATTGCTGAGGTTTGGTTATTAAGAGCATCCTGTTTTCCTTGGTATTTCAAATCCATTAAACTGTTGAGTTCTCATTTCTGTTGAATTCTGTAATTTATAAATGGTCCCTACTTTATTTCATCTAACTGCCACACTGACGTATCTGCCACAAAGTACTAAAACTGCTGCAAGTGTTTGTCAAATGAGTCATAACTAAGTGCTGAGTGAGTATTCCACATTAAATGCTCGTCATTAGGTAATACCATTTCGTATTGGCGTTGTGTAATAAACAGTAACTGAATTTAGGTTAGTTTTACCAGCTAAACATCAATAGATAATAATAGATAGATAATAATAATAATAATAATAGATATGAATGCTTGTTTTAAACTGAAATACTGACATAAAATGGAATATGCCTGTACTTTCAGCCATTTCTTTGAGTTCTTTGAGTTCTACAATAATCAGAGGAATACTAAGAAGGGTTGTGGACGATCTTATCTTTCTCTTTTACATGACTTCAAAATATTTATTTAATATATATAATTTTGCATTTCACATATCAAAGAAATCCAGCAATCGGTTTTGGCCAAACAAGGACTAAGAGTGGATCTGTATTTAATTTGGTCCAGAGGTGGTCATAGGTTATTACTTAAAACTAATGTCTAAATTATAAGGGATAAGTGTGATGTAACGTATAATATATCATTTATGGACCTGCAGCTAAACCAATCCAAAATGCTCCAGACTAGGTGAGAATATACCAGGTTTAGAGCTGGGGGGGGGGGGCGGGGGGTTCACAAGGAATCATGGAATGTTTCACAACAACCAATAAAACTAATTAAAATATTATTCATTGAAATAATGAAGCAGCTGTCGAGTTGGCTTATATGTGCTGCAGATCTTCGGGGGGGAGTTTTCCTGCAGAAACCCGTCCGCATTAGCTCGGCGGCCAACGCGCTGCACAAAACTGCCAGGCCTGCTCGCAGACCCTGCAGTTTGTTTAGCAACACTCCTTTTGACGACGCCCGAAGGGTGCAATTAAGCCCAATTAGAGGCTGTCGGTTTTATTAAGAGGCACAGACTGGCCAGGCTTGGGGGCAGTGTGGGGTGGAGGCAGGGAGGGAAGAGAAGGAGGGGGAATCAGCAGCACTAATGCACTGTTGCTGTTGTGGAACTAGGCAGGCATAGCTGAGAGGAGGCAGGAGAAAATCAACTTCAGGCCTTGTAATCAGACGTTAAAGACCTAATGGGGGTCAGGTTGAGCAGGTAACCCCCGACGCTCCTTAACGACGGCACATAAAAGCCACGGGAAAAAGCGTTTTTTGGTGATCAGAGATCGTGTGGGGATCAACGGATGACAAAACCCACTCGTCCACAAATGCTGAATGCAGATATGTGTGGCTGCAGATGTCACAAAGCATTTTCGGATGTGAGTCTCTGCCCCAACGCATCAGTGTGTGTCGGTGAAAAGAGCAATACAGCTGGCAGGGAACAAAAAAACTGCAGCATCTCTTTCATCAGCGAATCTAGAAAAAAACACGCAAATGAATGTATCGTTTAACCCCCCCACACCCTACCCACAATTCCTTTTCCGTCGACCCCTCGACAGGGATGTTTACAGATAGCTATCATTCACCCCCTCGTTTTCACATTTGCGCTTGGACACGTTTCAAAAGCTCGGGCCCTTTTCATCTCCCCACTCACTGTGAGGAAATTTGCTCCTTAATGGATTTCAAAACAGGAAGCGTACACAATATAAAAAAAAAAAAAGAGGGAGAAGTGAGGAGATTGCTTCGCTCCCCTCATCCAACCCCCTCAATGCCAGCCGCCGTAAGCCGTCACATCCTTCCCCCGATATGAGCACCGCTGCCGGTCGTGCCAAGGTGCCAACTGTGCCAGTCACACTGACCTCCATCTGCAGGCAACTTGATACCATCTCTTCAAACCGCTTGCGCGCTCTCGCTGAATGGCGCGTCGCTCAGTCGCAAGCGACGCCTGAAAGCCATTCAAAGCTCCGGCTCTGGAACTGTGTTTCAAGTTTGCGCGCTATTGTATCCTTTGTTCACAGCTGCTGTGTAGGGGAGGGAAGAGTGAAGAACAAAAAAATCCTTTATCACTAAAATGAATACTAAAACGGTTGTACTGGAGGAATGCACACAGGAATACATTACCGGCAATGTGCAAATTATTCCACTATCAGGCAAATTAGAGCCGATCCCCGACCCCCCCCCGCAAGACTTCATCGATGACCCTCGGAAGGAGAAGAAGGGGGAAGGCCGAGCTGCTGCGGACCGGCTCAAATTGCTTCTAAAAGATGGTGTCTTGCCAAGTACTACGCTTACTATTTTAGCCATATATGTAGGTGTCTGTTTACTCATGTTGTATACATAGTTCCGCCTCCTGCAGGGCATCCGTGTCCAGCGAGTGCCCTTGAACATGCCATGAGTAGTCTTCCCGCGCCTCGACTAAAAAGAGACCTGAAAGACAGCTACACACGCTCTCGCACAGCCGGATAAAACAAACCTTAACCACACAACTCAACCTCACCAAAGAACCGGCGGTTTTTTTTTTTTCTTCAAAAGATTTTTCAGAACAGCGTTTTTTTTTTTTTTTTACTCTCTCCTCGTTTTTGCGTTTGCTCTCCCTGGGTAAAACAAATGCATCATTTTAAAGTTGTGTTTTTTTTTTTTAAATAAAAAAATCTTTACTCCCTTTTCTCTCTCCCATTGTGCTGCTTCCGCGCATGGAAGTGCTCCCTCCCATCGATTTTCTCCCAGCAGAGGCCCTACCCTACACGAGCTGCTTCCTCTGTGGTGTCATCTCCTTATGCCTCTCCACTTTTAACTGCGTTTTACTCCTGTGGCTCGGTGCGCACCTGCCAGACTGGCAGTGGCGTGTGAAGTCAGAAAAAAACTGATACGTACGCTCGAGAGTTTCAGATACCGATTTGTTTAGTTTTTTGATGCAGATAAGGACAAAACCTCAACTGTCCGAAGCTGCTGAAAGCCCGTGGATTATTGGAACACTTAATAGATCGTAAACGCTTCGTTATTATAGTGGCTTCCAACATTCCCGCACTATTATGCTGCCAACGTCATGCGCCGCTTTAGAGATGTCATCATTATCACGTCAGCCTCTTTTAAAATTCCCCACTAGTTCATGTCTGGAGCAAATAGAATCAAAATAAGATCTATTACGTTTATGGCTGTAAAAAGACAAAATCTAAAACGGTTCATGCATAAAGCAGGGATTCTGCAGTCTGATGGCCCTTCAATATCCAAAGAGATGTTGTAGGTCTGCAGAGCTGAGGTGCATCTCAATACACACAGTGTACTATGGAGAGACTCAGGAGTAAGCACAGTTATGCAGACTTATCCTGGGAGTTTCAGGGAATATAAATTTTTTTTTTTACAGCATTTGCAGCTCCCCTGCAAATGGGCTTCTCCTCTACCGCCCACCCCCACTATGATGTGCGCACGTGTCCACTGGGGGCTACAATTAGCCCATCAAACTCATTCCACACAGCCTCTCCAATCCCCTTTTTCTCACCCTCCAAAAAGCCAGAGCTCCTCGGAAGAGACAGGCAACTTGTACGACTGGGGGAGGTAGCCTTTGAAGTGCCAAGTTTTTGCAGAGGCCTCGTTTTTTTTTAAACTTTCTTCTTCATATCAAGTCTGAGGAGATATAACAATTAAATTAGCTGGAGATCTAGGCTGCCTTCGCAACACATGCACGTGCTTGCTGTACCTCCAGCCCATAGGAAGTAAGGGTGGCAGGGCCAGCAACGTGCAATTTTAGGTGTATTTTTATGCCAAAGCTGTAAATCTATCATGGAGTACATGCCTGGTTTCTGATTGGCTGGACATGTTTCTGTCTGCGACTGTCAGTTACGAGCGTTTAAATCTGGAGCGGCAGTGCAGTATTTCACAACTCTGTCTGGCCTGTGGGCCTGGAGTTAACTCCAGGGTTTCATATAAATAAGTCAGACCTGACTAGTTAACAATTCTCATTATCCACCTGAGGTTTGAGTGATTTAGGATACGGGAATACTGACACGTGTGCGAGAAGTTTTGCTTCTTCTGATAAGCGGGAAAGGAAAGGCAATGCTAGGGCAGAGGGAACTTGTAGTTCGGATTTAAATTTTGTGCTAAGCTATCATTCTGAAATGTAACACGTTTAACATGGTTCTTGGGATTCTGGGATCCGATTGAGGGGCCGCCGTGTTTTGTTCTGCAAAGACAAACCTCCCTCTTCCAGCTCTGCTTCGGTGGGGCTCAGCGGCATCAGAACAGATTATTACATAGCACTGTGTCAACAACAACAGGAGGAAGGAATGCTCTCGTTCACATATGCACACACAAAAAAAGCCCAATTATGCTCATTTACTGAGTGTATGGCTCAGATACAGCTCCACCTTTACACACTTAACTTTAAACAACGATTACATTATGTCAAGCAGGATTACAGTAATTCCGACCTGACCCCGGCTTGAATGTCAGCGTTTTCGAATCAAGCCACACTGGACGCGGTTTGAGCAGCTGTGTGCTTATGCAGATTCACAGCTCAAAAATGTGGTTTGCATTAGTTGTTGTTGCTGCAGCCAAGTCTGGAGCATGAAGCTCCCCCACCCACCCCCAGAGCGAGAGTCGACTCTAAAGTTTCATTCCGAACTAGCAAATGGCTCGCTGTTGAATCGCCCAATCGGTGGAAGGGCGTTTGGGTCACATCAGAAGATTTTTTAGGTTTTTCAGAAGTACACGACATTCGAGTTTCACTTAAGCAGATTCATCAATCAGTGCTGACCTACTTTCTGAAAACAACAATGCTGTAGATAATTCTGATGAGGTAAGGCTTTAAATATAAAATGGATGGATTGATGAATTTACAGAAAGGTGGATACAGGGATGGCTATATGTATGGATTTACAAATGGAGGGATGAATGACTAGGTGGATGGATAGATTTACAGATGAATGGATGGATGGATCAATGAATGGATGGTTAAATGAATGGAAGGATGGATACATTTACAGAAAGATGAAAGGGTGGATGGATTGCTAGATTTATAGATTTACAGATGAATTGATGGATGGATAGATCAATGAATGGATGTTAGATAGATGGATGGATGGATGGATAAATTTACAGAAAGATGAAAGGATGGATTGCTAGATGTACAGATGAATGGATGGAAGTACAGAGAGATGAATGAATGGTCGGATGGATGCAACTGCAGACCTGCGTAGGAATCCCACCACCTAGCAGTATGACATGCTTATATAACCTGCCACGAAGAAGAGAATGATGAGTCAAGTGTTTTCACTTTATTGACAATAGCAGGTGTGAACCCGCTCTGATTTAGAGTTTAAGCACTTTTATCCCCAACGTTAAAACATAATTCCTTTAATTTCTCCAACACGAAGGCACGCAAAGATCCTTGTTTCTCTTTCAGTAATCTCGTAAAGCTTTTAAGACATCCAGACACAGAAGTACATGAAGGAAAGCCTGACCAACCCGGAAAGTCAGTCTGAAGGCTGAATATCACTTTAAGACGCAAGAGATCTCAGATTATCTACAGAGGCGATTTTATCAGCTCTCATTATAACTTCATTTACAGCTTCTTTTAAAGTGAGCTAACCGCAGGAGAACAAAACAGAGGCTGCTTCATGAGAGCATTGATGTCTCCGAATGGCCCGAATGTACGGCTGGAGCGCAGCAACAACCAGGCTGAGCCTCTTTCTTCTGACAAAAGCACAAAGAGACAGAGGAGCGAGATGGCAAGTAAATTGCACCAACAAAACCAAACAAAAAAAGAGGAAAGTCATGCTTCAGCGAAGTGGGAGGGGGTCTCGCCATCTCTTTCTTCCATCTTGCTGGTTACTCCGCACTTTTTTTCCTGGAGAAAAGGATTTAAAAAAAAGGCTGTGGATTCCAGCAAATGCCAGTGAGACTCAGGCGAGCTATTTATGCCGCCAGTTGATTTAGGCACGCCTCGCTACACACCAATCAGCCCCGGCCAGCCACTCACTCGCTTGCTTCTCCATCGGCACCAAAAAGTTCCAATTAAAATATCTGTTTGTGATGTCTCCACAGAAAACAAAATAAGAGTGCAAATAAAATAAATAAAAAAGAGTATTGCTGGGTTTTATTTCTTTCTTTTGGTGTCATCGAAGGAAACACAACAAAAGCTGCCAAAATCCCGCGGACAAGCCTCACACTTAGGAGAGGTTTCTGTCTACACCATCTAAATACCTCTACGGA
Source organism: Orestias chungarensis (assembly GCA_032876305.1). NCBI lineage: Eukaryota > Metazoa > Chordata > Actinopteri > Cyprinodontiformes > Cyprinodontidae > Orestias > Orestias chungarensis. The sequence continues at coordinate 2,909,887 of JAVLVB010000546.1, read as the reverse complement.
TGTCTTGTTATGGAGAAAAGGGGCATGTTACAGACGGGAGCGCGACGCCATTCCCCGTCCAAAATAAAAAACTAAAACAAAAAAAGTCTGATAAAGCGCACGCCCGTCTGACATCACCGCATGGCCTTGCTTTAATGAGCCTGAGAGGAGGAACCGCGGCGTTCGCCCAAACAACGCCGCCGCTTCTCTCTGTCACGCCGTCGTTCTGCTCACTCCGGGAGGATGTTAACAAGACAAATGAATGAATAAAATACACAAATAAGCTGTTTAGGTAAAGTTAATAATGCATGAAATGGAAGCTGCTTTGTGACAGTCGCGCTGAATTCAGAATTCCTTTTTCCCCAACTTTGGTGACAGGCTTGTTTACTCGTCGTCCCGCCGGCGTATTTCCTAGCTGATGTTTGGTTGACGCCGGGCGTCTCTGCCATATTTTGCTGATGATGTTAGAAAATAAATACTTTTCTTAACTTAGATCCCAGAAAGCTTCAGTGTGTTCAATTTTTCCTTTTCCTTGTACCGTTTCATGGCTGACTCCCCATCCCTGATCCCATTCCCATTGAATTTACAATCCTCTGAAAGCTAGAAAACCATTAGTGAAACTGGACACACATGTCAGACAGAACGTTGTGAAGAAGTTTAAGCTGCATGATATCAGAAAAAAAAACATGAAATTTTTACATTAAGCAACGTTTTCTTGACTCTTTTCCAATCATCTATATTTCACACCCTGTCCTTGCAGGCTTTTGCATATCAGCAACTACATTTATCAAGTGTGGGCAAATGTCATGTATCCAAATTTATTATGAGCACGAAACATTTGCATGGACAGCACCACTACTACATCCTACCAGGTATTGTGCGTAAGCAGCGTTTTGCAAAGTGATGATTTAACGGGGCATTCAGGGTGAATATAGGTCAGAGAATCAGCCAATAGGCCAAGTATGACTCTGGAGGAGCTGCAGAGACAAATCTGTTGACCGGACGACAATGGAATGACTTAGATGGAAACTTAATAACATGTTGGAATGGTCTAATTAAAGTCTTGGTTCAATTATTGTCTGTAGCAATATTTGAAATTTGATGTGAATGGGTTCTTATGCAATGCCTTGCATGTCTAAAGAGCTGCACCTGCAATTGTATGTAGGAGATCCCAAAGAAGTGTCCCAAACCTCGAGCACGACTATTAAAAAGAAGAGAGAAACAAAACAAAATGGGAGGAAAGAAATCTCGCTCCAAGAAACTGTCTGAGTTAGAAACTAAGCATCAATATCAAATTCCATTCCTGGCTCAAGACTTGGAATAAGGAAGTTGGAATGGAGAAGCGGAAAAATTAAACAACACAAGTTTTAAAGAAACTGTGTAAGCACAGTTATGCCGACTAATTATTATTTTAAAGTTATTTGCTAGTGTGGAGGATATGACTCCAATAAATTGGGGGCCATGTTTTTTTAGGTTGAACAGACAAACCAACAAACATTGTTTGGAATACATAAGGAAGGTGCTTAACGACTCGGAAAGCAGATACACCGTGTTGACCCCCACAAACTCCAATGAAAAAGAGCCTCTCCTGTCAGAAGGCGGGTGGGGACAGAGAACCTGAATTCGAGGCAGCTTAAGTGCTCTCTGGAATCACTCAGCATTCCCCTCCCTTCCCAGTCCTGCTCAGTCCACAGAGCAGAAATTTGACTGCGATGGCGTATCTATCCATAACAGTAAATTGTCCTTTGGGGGATTTTGGCGGGACTCTGTGTTTTCCCTCCCATCTTTCTTAGCCCATTGCAGTCCCAGCGAGCTCTTCCAGTTTCAGGAAGCTGTCTGTGTCCCTCTCAATCACAAGCAGCTTGTTCATATGCCAAAAACAGACAGTTTTCCAAAGCCATTGGTCGAAGCTGTTGCTAAGAAAGCACACAGATCTGAAGCTTTTTACAGAATATAGCAGCAAGTTGTTGGGTCAGAGCGTTAAAAAGGATCGTTTTGGTAACTTTTTCAAACATCAGCTTAATCCAGGATTTTGCAGTTTCCCAATTCCATACTTTGTTGAACTCAAATCTATGCAATATTAAAGAAAAAATATTCCTCCAGAAGCTTTTAGTATTCAGGTAACTAAGAAATTAGTAAGGAATGAAGTAAGTAAGCAAGAAACAAACAAAGAAACAAACAAAAAAAGAAAAAACTGAATGAAAGAAAAGACAAAGTAAGAAAGTAAGTAAGTAGGAAGTGAGAGGAAGTAAGTATTTAAGCAAAGTAAAGAAGTAAACACTAGAAAAATAGACAGACAGACAGACAGACAGACAGACAGACAGATATAGATAGATAGATAGATAGATAGATAGATAGATAGATAGATAGATAGATAGATAGATAGATAGATAGATAGATAGATAGATAGATAGATAGATAGATAGATAGATAGATAGATAGATAGATGGCATTGCAATAACTAAGTTAAAGTATGTTTAACTACATACTAGTTGGTCTCCTATCCGCTTCTGCGCCCTGCTGGTCAGCTGGCTGAGGAAGAAAACTAAAACACTGGAGTGTTTAGCTATCGCTGTCTTGATACTACATTTGGAGAGGTACGAGTGTTGCTGTAGTTAAGCAGCTGTTCGCAGGGTGGCTGCCGGAGCAGACAGCCTTACTGATCAATTAGCTAGGTTGAAAACTACTTCCAGACTTAGCCAATTTATTTATGACACATTTTTTGAACTGTTATAAAAAAAAAAATAAAGTATAAATAACTGTAAAAAATAACATTTTCAGCAGCGCGAATATTACTGTTCTATTAAAGTATTAAACTATTTTGACCATGCTCTACCTGTTTGTTTACAATTCCTGTGCAGACGGCATGATGCCATATTCCGAGTAAAATTGATTACACCGTAAGAATCCCGGGTTAATTAATTTTCTACTGCAGTTATTTCAACCTGGTTTTATGTTTGACTCAATAAAGCAGTTGGCTTCATGCAGCCCGAAACATGCCGCACAAACTTGCAGCCGTAGACTAGCTAAAACTCTTGCGGCACAGCTGGAAAATCAGTTCAACCTGTTCTCAAGAGTTCCTTTCTGAACTTCCTGGAAAAAAAACTGTATTTAATCTATTTTGATGAGTAATAGGGAGTGTTAGTCGCTAACAGGACAGAGAAACCAATACACAGTGGGTGAAAACGAACTTTCAACCAGACTCTACTTAGTTCCCCTCCTGTTTGAGGCTCAAACTTCACCCCTACATGCTACAGCGGTGGAGAATGTAATAAAAAATGAGGTCAAGGATCATTTTACTCGTTATACTCGAGCCTCCCTCCCTCCCTTCCCACCCCCCCACCCCATTTCTCCCTTACTCAAAAATTCATTCCATCGCTGCAGCCTCCCGTTTCACCCCCCTTCGGTCTCCGCTCCCACCCTTTCCCGTGCCCTCGGCCCGGTGCTAATTGGTAAATCTGTTGAACCATGCCATCCCCAACAATGAGGCACCTGGAGCTCTGTCAAAACAAGTTCCCCTGCGCAAACGGCCTCAAGTGTTAACGCGGAATCGCGCAGAGCTGCGCCCGCTGTTGTCGCCTTTCAGAATGCAGATCAAGCCATCTGGGGGAATTTGTCAAAGATGAGCGCACTCTGCGAGGCAACGGGGGAGTGGTTCGTTAGGAATAAAGATTAATCATTGGCAGAGCATCTGACTCTTGATCCCGGTTTTTGTGCAAGGCTGCAATTAGACAATCTTACTAAGACTGGTGTGTTTTTTTCTTCTTCTTTTTTTTTGGTGAGATTTCACAGGTCAGCTCTCTTTGTGAAAAGGGAAACATCATCGTCTCGCTTCACCCTGACAAGCCGTCATCCAAGACTCGAGTCACACCTTAGGCCCAAGGACGCTGCGTCCACACCGCTGCAGACAAAGGTGTGTTTTCTAAGACGCACGCATGCCGAAAGACAGACAGACACACCCAGAGTTGATCCTGCCAAAACCTCGTCAAACAAGTTTTAGCAGAGACATAGGGAGGAAACTGAGGCATCAAGCTGACATGAAGAAAAGAACATTTTAGTTTTTTCTTCCCCTCTCCCCCCATCTTTCAAACAGGATTTACCTTCTTTTTGTAGCTAATTTTTGTAAACTTATTTTGTGTTATTTGCAACAACAAAGTCCCTGGCAGAGTGTGCCTAACCAACAAGCAATTGATTAGTCAAACAATTCAAGCAGGCCCTCCAGAAGGCAACGGTTTCCTCAGAGGAGATTAGGCGGCCTCTCTTCTGGGTTTTCGTAATGCCCAGTCTATTTCTGGCTTCACAGTGCCTGACTGAGGCGAATCCAAACAAGGCTTACTGAAGTCCCCCAGCATGTCGGCTCGGCGGCAGTAAAAACAACAACTAACCTTACCTTCAGGGCTCCACTTTTATTTCAATTTGAGGGGCTTTAAACGGATGCAGAATAAATTACAGAGGGACATTCAGTGTCGCACGTTGTTATATCGGCACTAGATCTGCGACCCGAGGATGTAAATAGGACACAGGGAAGCCGCATAAACAGCAGAAACATATCACACAGGTGTTCAAAAGAAACTGTTAGGACAAAAAACAAGAGCTTTTCCACATACGAGAACATTACAAACTTTAATGCCTTTTATTGGGATTTTATGTGACAGGCCAGACAATTTGTGTAACGAGGTTCTACCGGGACATTAGGCCCATTCGTCCTTTCCAGTCATGTCAAGTTCAATCAGGTTGGAGGAGATTCTCAATTGGACTTTGACTAGGCCATTCTAACATTATTATTTTTGGATCTAAGCCATCCTCTTGTAGCTTTGGCTACAATCGGATGGTCTAAAGTTTTCTGCAGCCTCCTCCACGCTTTCTTCCAGGATCAGCCTGCGTTTAGATTATACCCCACAGCATGTTTAGCGATAGGGATGGCGAGTTTAATTTTCTTTACAACAACAGCTATCCTCTTTACATTCTACAATAAGGTCCATATTTGTACAGCTCCAATGTAAACACGTGTGCGTCTCTGCTAAAAGCCTGTTAGAGATATTATATGTAGATTTTGCATAAACATTGACAGGAAAAACTCTTAAAATAACAATGTTCTGTTGCATCTACACTACCAACCCAATTCTTTATGGTTTTTTAGGAGCAGGCTCTAAATAATGATGTAGTTTTTCATGCAAGGGTCCATAAAAAAATCCCAATAAACAATAAGGTTTGTAGTTTTAACATGTGGAAAATGTCAAGAACACTTTTGTAAGACACTTAGCGGAAATCAAAGGCAACTAAGTATATATATATATATATATATATATATATATGTATAACATAGCATTCTAAACATTTGAACTCAGATAATATCACATAATAAGGCATTGCAACATTCAGTAGCATATAAAGCAGCAAATCAGCAGCAGTGAATGATTAGGAATCTCATCATAGTCACGATTGAATGTGTTTCATTCACTACTTTTGTTATTTTAAATAATCAATTACACAAAAAAAAAAAATCAGTTGGTAATTTGAGCGTAGTATCAATGGAGAAAAAAAAAAAGCATATTATTTTTGGAATTCAAAGTTCTCTCACCAAATGAAATTGGTGAAGGCTCAGATCTGACTGTCCGGGGAATTCCCAGCAGAAGGGCCCCTGAAAGGCAAAGATGGACGTTCCCAAGTCACACAATTATATCAGCTCTCCATCTCTCCTGTTTTATGTTCTATTTTTCACACACACAGCTCTGCACGCATCTCAGCAGACCAGTTTTTATGCAAAAAGAAACATGTTCGCATCGGTAAAAACTCTGCATCCCTTAGCTGTTTTACTAATTTAAACTACTAGCTCATCCGTTGCTGGCTCAGCGCTCTCCTGGGTAGGCAATCGGATCCTGTATAACTAATTTTACACAGGAAAAAAAAGGGGGAGCGAGCTGGCTCCAAACTGGTCTTTACACTTGCTCGGTTGTTAAAACAATGTTTCCCCTCCTGTGTGTGAGCAGAGATGCTTCGGCCACATTAGCTGGGCAGATTCTGCCACAATAACAGAAGTTAGAATGTTAAAAGCCCAATTATATGACAAAGCAGGATGACTTCTTAATACTAAAACTGAAATCTAAACTCTGCACATGCAAAATGTCGACATAGAAAGGGGGTCATCTGAGCTTGAACGATCCCGTAGCTAAAAGCAAAAGATGAAATTACGTTTCAAACAAATGACAGAGGACAGAAAAGGAGGAAAAGATTTAAAACAAGAGAAAGTCAAAGTCAAGCAGCATGCAAAGAGAAGCGACTGGGCTTTTTTGTTGTTGTTTACTGAAGAGCTACTGTGCACTCAGATCACTGGGTTTTACTTCTACTTGCATCGACCCTCAGGCCAGCTAGATGGCTCCTCATAAAAGCTATTCAGTAAACACTGCGGTTAACTGGTGCGGCGTGCACGCGTGTGCACTCTTCCAAACAAAGCTATGCATTCTCCTGTTAAAGTGCAAACTTTAACGCAAAGTCACACGTACCCTGCAGCGGGGACAGCCTAGGTTCACGGGGGGGTTATTTAGCAGACAAATTCCATAACACCAATAGAACTGCAACAGCTGACGCAGACTTCATAAATAGAGAGACTTTCAGCTATAATCGCAGAGAAACAACCATCTTCTCCAGCAGAGGGAGGTTTAAACACATGCATGCCACACTTTTAAGATTGTTAGTTCCAAACATTGTCGAAATTCATCATTTTCCATTCCAATTATGCAATGCTTTGTGTTATATAAATTGCATTAGGGTCAGTGGGTGTAACATGAGAAGCTGTTAAAAAAAAAAAAGGGATCAAAAACTTTTGTCTGTTGAGCATTTTAGAAAATCACGACGCTTGCTTTAAAGTCCAACGAGGAAAGAGAGAAGAATCTGCCGTGGGTGAGCCAACAATGAGCAGATTGTCTGTGAGAACGAGCCGCCGTCCAGACTCATTTTCACGGTTCCCTGGGGCTGACGCTACGTCTCGCCCGGGCCGATGATGCGAGCGAGTCCCCTTGAAGAGCGCCCGTTCCGGGAGGAGCGGTGGCGGCAGCGAAACAAATGACTCAATTAGGATTCGACGTCAAACAAAAACGACTGTATCATCCTGTGATTCTGTATGGTTTTAGTACTTTTAGCTCCAAAAAAAAAAAAAGTGGAGAAAACACCAAATCAAAGCGTCCGACGTGAGGCTTTTGATACAGGATGGATGGGGGAAAGAGGAGTAATTTAAGGAGGCTGAAAATGCAGAAAAGAGCCTCTGAGGTAAAGACAGTACGTGGGTGGCGCCTGCTGACCATGGGGGTCGCCTATTAACAACAGGGAAGGCTGGGCCTCCCAGAGATTCATGCAATTGTCTGGACGGCCCAGGTGTGTGGGGTATTCATAGGACAGGAAGCCCCCCTTTCCTCCTCCGATACTCAACGATGGACAGAGAAGTGGTCCCAGAAAGTGAATGCGATCCTGCCTACTTGTCTACCCCCCTCCTCCTCCTAACGCAGAACTGGAGTTGGAGTTCTTTGACCCCGTACAGGAATCCGGAGAGTCATTGTGATGAGTCTATTCGGACCGCTTAGCCGGGGCTCTGCTGTGTTTTTCAGCCTTCTCTCCGGCACACATTCTTTTCTCAGGAAAAAAAAAAACAGGTTAGTCTGAATGGGAGCAAAGTAAGCATGTGCGGCGGTCGCAGAGGTCCCAGACGGCAGTAAACAATTTAAAAAAATCTACGGATTCCATCACTTCCTTCATACTAATTACGATACACTTGAAGCAACCGCCCTCCCTCTCTTGTTTTCATCCCTCCAAAAGCAATACTTCACTACCTCTGACACACACACACACACACACACACACACACACACACACACACACACACACACACACACACACACACACACACACACACACACACAGTGACACACACAGCGAGGTGCAGTTGGGAAATGGTTAACACTCCAGCCGTCCCCTGCTGCCAGTGAAAGCCCACAAAACAATGGAGACATTGTTTGGCCAGAACTAGACTCTGTGTGTGTGTGTGTGTGTGTGTGTGTGTGTGTGTGTGTGTGTGTGTGTGTGTGTGTGTGTGTGTGTGTGTGTGTGTGTGTGTGTGTGTGTGTGTGTGCGTATGAATGTGAGAAGTCCGTTTGTACGCTCTTGGAGAAGGGGATGTTTTTCCACTTTAAGCTTCAGGTAAGAATTAGTCGAACGTAGCTCGCCTCCGTGCGTCTTTGCGGAAAGAGCCGTAGCGACTTTGATCGCTCGACCCGGAGACAAGACGGTTTAATCCGCCGTCGCGTGACGTCGTGACATCAGCGACACACACGCCTGGACTCCCGCGGAGGCCTCCGCTGTGTTATTGTTGATGATGTAAACATACGCAGCCCAGGTTCGCAGCTTTACTAAACACTCTGATTTGTTAAGTTCCTGCAATAACGTGCGGCTCCACATTTTGCAGAAGTATTGCCCCAGACAGCAAACTGTTCCTTTGCTGGGATTTATGCGATAGATCGGAACTAGGTAGTTAAAATATGTATAGAAATAAATTACAAAATTGTTGTGCGTCTTTGTAAGTAGCAGTTACTCAAATACCAATAAATAAAGCCCAGCGCTAAAAAACTGCCTCCAGTTGCGTTTAAGTTCACCGTTCTTGTAAATCCAGTTGTTTCGTTTGTTAGAGAACATTAGAGAACAAACTGGCGCATGAATAAAAACATGAGAAAAGTTCAGAGATTAAGCTTAAAGCTCCAGTTTTAAACTTTTTGATAATTTTGGTCAACATTCAAATTGCTTCTATAGCCAATAACATGTTATTTTCCTACCATTGTAACACCAAGAAAAACAATAAAAACATCTCTGAAAATTGTTTCTTTACTGCAGGTAAACATTCCCCCAATCCTCCCGACACCAAAAAGGCCAAAAAGTTGAAACTGGACTTTAGTTTCACTCATTTGAAATACGACAGTATGCTAAAAACAGAACCCTCTCCTGAAGGTTGGAAGAGCATGACAGAACTCCAAACCCTCCCTCTTAACTGGCAGGTCAAATGACTGAACTGGGCTGAGGTTTCACCTTCTAGTAGGACAACAGTTCAAATCCAGCAAAGCTACGTTGCAACGGCTCAGCATAATACAAGTTCAGTTAAATCTAAGTGGGAATCTGTTGTAAGGTGGTTCCACAGAGCACTGAACACAAATGCCTGCCACACTTTTCAGATTTCACCATGACTATCTGTGTTCCTAGTCTAAAACAGAACGACAACCTCAGAGGCCTTAAAAATAACAGCCGCATTTATACGCATTATATTAAATACTGGACAACCTTCTTTCATAATTGTGTTCGATCAGTTCCTTTTGGTTTAGGTGGAGGTTAGCAGTTTTTTTGTACCTCTTTGCAATAATGTGGAACTTTATGTAGGTTTGTCAGCCTAACTGAGGTTTCAGAAGTGTCTAAGAAGGTGTTAATGAGAACATAGCGTCATGCCAACACATGAATAAATACTTAGCATTGTTGATCCCACCCCCCCACCCCCCAGAAGCTGCGTGACGCGCAGAAATTGTACCGCGGGCTCACCATCGAAAAACACATATCAGTAGGTGGATGAAATATTGAGTCAGTCCCAATGGTACAAGAGTTCATAGACGGCGGGTTTTTAGGGTGCCTACGGGGGTGGTCGCGCACTTCCGAGAGGCCAGGCAAGCCAGGGCATCCGGCTTGCCATCAGGCAGCACAGCCACGGTGAGGCCACTTCCTCCTCGCTCTGCTCCTTCACCGCTATTCCCAAACCTTAGCTTTACGCGCTTCAAAACGAAAGCAGTCTCTCCTCTATTCAGGCCCGTCATCTAAAGCCTTGCTTATATTTGCTTCCATCTCAGGCTGTTTGTTGTTGTTTCAGCCGTCTGATCACCACCAGTGTATCCGGCGCGCGCTCCAGGTAGACAGAGGTCAAGGTACCTGAAAGATTTGTTGTATTTTCAAACAAAGAGGAGCCGCTGTTCGCAGATAAGAGAGTAATGCAGTCGAACACCAATGTTTTTGTGTTTTTTTTGTGTTTTTTTGAGTGACACCTGCAGGATTTAACATGAGGTTGTCATTAGAATTCACAGCGGCTGTCCCGCAGCTAATCTCTCCCCTTTCTATATTTGTGACGGCACGCATGATGCAAACGAGGGGAAACACTGAACCCCACTTCCATTCGCAGCCAGAGGTGGATGCTGGAGCGGCTCAGGAGGAGCAGCCAACAATACATGCAGCATTTCACATTCACTTTCATCACTTCCACTAACAGGCAGCTGTGTGCCGATACGGCATGGCAGCGGTGCCTCTGATCTTGACCAGACGGTGCATCAAACACAAGCGGGTCATAAGAGCGCGGATATTACAATAGTTTTCCTTGTATTGATCAGTGTCATTACTTGCAGGGGATCTGTTACGTTGCTTTTGATTTGTTTATTTCCGCTTGGTACAAAGGATTGACAAGTAGAGAAAATTTATGTTGTAGATGCCAAATTTAGCTTTAAACTGTTTTCCTTCCACTCAACTTTCCATTGATAAAGCCTGGATACGGTAAAAAAGCTAACTTCTTTAGCAATGACCTTTGTGTCTTTCGTATGTTGATCAGTTTTTAGTTTTATAAGTTTGTAAACATTAAAAGAAATAGTCGAGACCTTAAAGAAAGCTAAAAAAAGGTTTTGGTGATGTAATGCCTGGTGCGTAGATTTATAGTAAATACTATGAAGTGATGCTATTTTCCATTAATGCTGTCAGATGGTGAGACGATCTTGTCCCAAACCATGTTTCTACAGAGTTTTTAATGTTTTTCAGGTATCTTCAGTCATCAAGATAGTTAAACTATCCCTTTCTTCAAAACGTATTAAACTTTGATATTTTTGCAAGTTTATTGAAGATAGAAAGCCAAGAAATCACAATCATGTAAGTATTGGCACCTTTTTCCATGCACCTCAGAATGTAGCCATTTATTTTTTACTGCACTGAGACGTTTCTACAGCTTAATGAGTCCACCTGTGGTAAAGTGGCCAAAATGAAGCCTCTCCTCAATTAAAGGCACCTAAAGTCTCTCAGACCGTGAGTAACAACATTTTCTGGTCTGATGAGACAAAGACTGAACTTAAAAATGTGCCATATGCTGGAAAAGCAACATACATACATACATACATTTTGCATTTAAACCTTAAATTTGAGCCAGTTATGTTTTATCCTCAACTGGATCATTTTCTTTTATATTAAATCTATTAATCAACTTATTATATCCACTTAATAATCTTTTACTTCAAACAACCAAGCCATACAGTTGCAGATATGTGATTTTTTATGAATTTTTATTATTTTGAGTTTTATCATAATTTTGCACATACATACATACATACATACACATACACATACATATATATATATATATATATATATATATATATATATATATATATATATATATATATGACTCATAGTTGGTTGAAAACTGATGTATTATCAGTTTAATGGCATCATGTAAGCTGGGAGTATTTCTCTCTCTCCAGAAATAACAAGGAAACAGCGAAGATGCCCCTAAACTCTGAACAACACCAGCAATATCACAGAGAGAAGTGATTAGAACATTAGCTGGGTTTCTTTTTCACCCTAAATGACGGTTCCATCGCTTGCTCTTTCTCGTCTTTAAAGAACTTTTGACAACATTTCTGTTTCAAGCGAGCAGCGTTTCCTATTTTAGGACGCGCTTCCTTAAATAGCACAGCCGAATGCCTTTTTGAGAAGGGAATTTATAACGGACCATAAAAGAGGCAGTAATGATCGAATGTCAAATGTGACTCAGAGGGGACAGCGCGTCTCAATAGTTTAATCTGTGTGATAAAACAACCGCCACATCGTCCTGCGTGACGCTCCAGAGCCGTAACCACAAACTACAAACTAACTACGACAAACAGGACGCTGGAAAGGAAAACGGGGGGAGGTGTTGCCATAGGAGGCTGTTTTCATGAGATTTGTCATACAAATTTTTGTATTTTCTCACAATAAAACATAAATAAACATATAGCAAAGGTAGTTTTTTTTTTACGAGGGCTTGATGGTCACATCAGATCTACATCTCCATCCCCGCACGTATTGATTTTCCTTGTTAGCGCCAACCATGTGAGTACATACATATCCCTCCCTTATAGCAAAACTTTTCTATTGACCTCTAACCGACCACATCAGGCCGCTGATTTTAGAGCCGCCAGATATCGACATGCTCCAGGTAACGGCGTCAACAGTGTGATCAATGATGGAGGAGAGGATCGCCCACGCTTCCCTCACAGATACGCGTCTCGCAGCCCAGCATTTGTTTGTTAATCAAAAAAAATCCAACTAATTACAATCTTGACCCCGGAGTTTATCATTCTGGAGAGATTACAGGCGACACGGCCGGTTCAAAGAACAACAGGCGTGTCCCGCCACCGTGTCTCTACTGGTGCCACTCACCTCGTGATCAACCCGGTCCACAACCACAAAGCCTGTCACTGTCCACATGTGCACTTTTAGGAGAATTAGTGTGGCGTGGGTGTGTTAGTGGCAGCGATTTAGGCGAAACAAACACAAGTGTCCAGTCAAAAAAAAACAAAAAAACAAAAAACAGACGAAGAAGGAGGGGGGGTTGGGGAAAAGCAGAGTTGTTCCTGAGATGGTGAAGAAGGACCGAGCGGAGGATTTACTTACGACGATGTGTGCCGGTGACGGGGACCTGGCATCTTTAAGTGCTTGTCTACTCTGAAGACCTCCCGGTTGAACATCTAGGAGCGGCCATTTCATCTGTAGGTACTGAGTGGCAGAAAGGAAACAGAATAGAAAGAAAGAAAACATGTTAACAATGCAAAAAAAAGGGAGGGGGGAGGGGGGTTGGCAAAAACAAAACGAAGGAACCAAATAGGAAAAAAAAGGAGGGGGGGGTTTCTCGATGAGTGCACGGGGTGTGCAAACTTAAAAATATGGAGACGCAAATCAAAACTTTAAGATAGATGGTGGAGGCAATAAGAATGGCCTGAAGCATGCATCTAAGAGTGGAGTGGGTGCTCTAACAGAAGCTGTGTAAACCAAATAATGTATGTCGTTTCTTTACAGAAACGCAAAGCACATACTTTTAAAGAAAGAAAAACTCTGAAACCAAACGACATTTACTTTTAGGTGGCAGACGGGCGATTTCAAAACGTCCCCGAGACACAGAGCCGGAGCTAAATTAAAGCAGCGTCTTTTGGTTTCTTTATCCCCACTTTACGGTGACCTAATGTCATCAGTGTGACGGGTTTTATTGAAAGCCATAAACACAGGCAAAGCGTGGTCTCTCGCCACGCTCCGACGAGGCCGAAGCACCTGACTGCTCCCATAAATGATTGACTCTCCCTCTATCTGAAGACAGAAAGTCTGCCATCCCCCCTCCCCACCCTGTTTCTCTCACGACAACTACTCTCAGTCAAAAAAAAAAAAAAAAGGACATGAACACAAATGAGCAGGATGAAGATATTCGATGACATCTGCAGCTGATTGTGCCCTTTAATTACACAAACTTTTTTTTTCTTTTTTCTTTCATCCATACATAATTTATCATTTTCATGGGCTGATTTTCTGGTGTAGACTTTGCTACAGGATGAAGAGTGAAACTTATCAGTGTCACAACCACCTGGCCAAGAGTAAAGAGGTCAAAACAACTGTGTAAAAAAGCAACAGAAAAACACTTTACGTAGCCAAGAATGACATCACTGTGGCTCCTTTAATGATTTATTTCATAGAAAGCATGCAAAAAAACAAAAAAACAAACAAAAAACAACAAACATGAATGAGTTTACGAAGTAGGACGGGGTATAGACAATTGTGATTTAACTGGATGTTTACAGTTTAAAGTAGTCAAAATGATAGATATACACAAAGATAGCTTTTTTTGGGTAATATTTGGTAAATTTGGAGAAATATTGCACCTTAATACCAAAAACCAAAAATTGTAAGATTTAATTATTTCTAAAGAAAATATTCACAGTTTTATCACTGTTTGCATTGTGTAGCGCAGATGGGGGCAAAACAACCCCTGAGCAGGAAGCTATCACCACAACAAGTTCAATTGCCTGACCTTTGACCCCTCCGAGCTTAGCTGTTGTCACTGAGGCCAAACTGCTCAAAGTTGTCTCATCCGATCACTAGTGTGTGTTTTTTGTTTTTTTCTTCAGCAGCCTTGCTGGTTTATTGGTTGCTCCACAAAACCAGCAACCCAAACCATTTCGCTTTCACCTTTGGTTAAAAGTTAGGCGTTTCCTACATACGCTGGCAAAGCAGGAAGCACATCTCTGTAATTTGAGTGAGTAGTTGTTTAGAAACAACTTCAAAATAGCTTTACAATTTATATAAAACCAAATTTCTCATGAATGAATGAGATTGATTGGCCTGGTTTGCAGGTTTTTTCAGGTTTGCAAACTGCCTTTTGGTTCCGAAACTCATATGCTATATGGGAATAACATATCCGGTAATGATTTAGAAGAAAAACCACAAGAAAACTGCGGGTCCACTTTGATTTATAATCCAGCGTTTGACAATAAAGAACACAGAAAAACCAAAGGCTGTAGTCAATCATCATTATATTGAAAAAAGGTAATCAAGCTTTGCAGGTTATAAGAAATTTTGAGTAGAAAAATCTTTTTTTTAATTTTTTTTTATTGTGAACAATAAATGTAGAAAAATCAATAATGAGGCTGAAATGATTGCAGTATTCATGCCAGAATTAAAGGTTTTATTTAAATTGAATGAAATGTCTGACTCGTTGTTTTAGAATCTAAAGCATACTGTTAGGAAACTATTAGATTAGTTCTTAAGCAACCAAATGAAGAAACAGGACCACTGATCACTGGCGTCAAGTAATTAACGCAGGAGGGCAGCGGGCCTGTGTTGTAACCTCTGTGCCACAGAAACTCATTAAAACTTTTCAAGACAATGCAGCTAAAGAGCTGTGACAGCCCTGAACTCAGAGCGCCGTCTGTAACACCAGTCAGACAAAAACTTTTGGACATGATCAAAAAAATGAAATAAAATTATATTTTTAAAAAACGAAGAGGGCCTTTTCTTCTCTTCGCGTCGTTTCAAAAACCGCTTCGTGACTCGCCGAGACGTCGCGGTAATGACTCGAGTAGCCTCTGTTACGTTTCGCCGTAATTATTGTGACCCGGGATCGCGTGTTGGCGTCCGACGACGAAAAAGTTGGACAAACTGTCGTCCGCTCCTCGCACGATCAATGGGGTGCAGGAGGGAGCGGAGCTTTAATTATCCGGGGACATTTGGTTGCCGTCCTTTCCAGAGGCGGTCACCAGTTTATAGGAGTGTGTTCTCGTTTATCTGCGAGTGTGTGTGTGTCACACGATCTGGATGGAAAGTGAGTGTGTCGCGACCCTTCCTGAGACTCAGTTTAAATCAGCGGTAATTAGCTAAGGGTTCACGGTGGGGTGCCTGCTAGTGGAAGACGCTGGAGGGAGTTATTGACTGCGCGTCCTCGTTTACAGGCCTGGCGCGGGGAATGCCGCCCGCTGCCGAGTTGCTCTCCAGCGTCGTTTATGACCCGAAGAAGACTTTTACTGCGCCAGGGCCGTTTATGCTTGTTTGTATGTCTGAGTTACTGGAAAAAGAAAAACTTGTTAATGCTCCGGTGGGTGTTTTTTTATTTATTTTTTAACATGAACCACTCCCTTGTTTACCCACAGCAGGTATTAACGGCTATGAGTAAATGATGAGGCCTGTTTTACTATAGTTTAAAAAATAAGAAAAAGGAGGAAAATATGAAGGAGGATGTGATATATGAGACAATTTAACATAAGTATCAATCGTTTAGAAATGACCAGTAAAAAGACAGAGACTTCTTAAAATTAGCAATGGGTTGATTAGAGTTTGATTTAAAAAAAATGTAATCTGTAAAAATCATTAAAAGCGTATCTAAGAGCTAAACTATCGTACCGCCGTTTCTGAGAACAACACTCAAAGTTAGCTGCTTTTTTGGGCTATTAAACATGCAGTCAGACGAAGCACAAATACATTTCAGGAAGGGACAGATGCAAACAAGCAGTGACAGCAGAGTTTCTGTTTTATCTTCTTGGAGAGTTTACTGAAACACTACATGATCAATCAGGAAATATCGGTGGTCTATTGGAAAAAAGTCATTAAAGAATAGATTTATTAATGCTGACTCAGCTGCCCACACTAATTATGCAAGAGACGCTGTTATACGATGCTAAACATGTCAACTCTGTAAACCTGTCCTTATTTTAAAACACCAGTAAACTTCTGTAAACCTGCTTATAAACTGCTGTGTCTCTACTACTTTTTGAAAACTTCTGTTATATAAATACGTTGACTTGAGTCAATATTAGGAATGAAAGCATTACAAAATCAGCGTTGCCCCCGCAGTGTTGCTCCCTCAGTGTTGGACCAAACGTAAACTCTGGTCAAGCTCCACATCAGCCTCACCATTGCAAATGTTTTCACACGCTAGGGTTTTACAGGCATGTCGAGGAAGACGAAGCCCCGGCAGGCGCTAGCTCAACCCCTCCTGCCTCCCATCCAGCCACCCACCCGTCTGGACTGCTAACGGACGCACTGGCTGGGCTCGAGTAAGGCCGCGACCTCTGACCCCCTCCCTCTGCTGCACCAAGCCCCTCCTCTCCACCCCACTCAGCGACCTGAAAATTCTCCTGCTATGAGAGCGTGGGGCCCCCCGTGAAACTCAAGAGCTATTCCAAAGTGACAAATTGCTCCGCAGTTCCAGGATAACTCTCTCTCTCCCTTTTCTCCTCGGTCCTACCCTAGCCCTCAACCCCACCCACACCCACACACAAACGCTAACCAGCCCCAACCCCACCTCCCTTTAATCCCACCCGCAACCAAACAAGAGGCAACCAGTGGCTGTGCTCTCATAGCGTCACTTCTTCCTTCTCCCCTCTCCTTTTCAGAATTGCCTCCCAAAGTTGTTCTCTTTCCCCCTTCCCTGCAGCAACCTTTGCCCGGCCAGACCCACAATGGGAGCTGAATGACTCAATTGTCTCCTATGAAGTGAAAGACAATGAAGTCCTTTAAATCCTTACATGGGGATAAACTCACCCTCCCTGTCCCAGTGCACCCATCATCAGCTGCATTATAAATGTGTGGCATTCTCAGTTTGAGACTTATTCAGTAAAACTCAAACCTGAATATATGTGCCTGTCCTAATTAAAAGGTCATGCTGAAAGACATTTCTGGAGGGTCAACTGCCTCTTAACGATAAATCTATAAAGTTTTGTTGCAGTTTTGTTTACCTTGAACCACAACTCTGGTCCTAGTCACTAGCAGACCCTTAGCAAGACCATCATCTTCATCTTCATCTATTACTTACAAACTTGCAAAGCTAAACTTTCAAATTAAGCCGACGTTGAAGCAATCCTGCCTGATACTTGTGGTAATGATACGCTTTTAGCTGTTGTTTGCAAAATCCTCCAAAGAAGCAGTTTTGATTATTCCTGACGTGGCTTTGCTCCACCTCCAACATTAGAAATAAGGAAGACTGTAGATAGTACTTTCAGCTGTAGCGATAGGGTTTCATTTATTTCATAATGCAGATCAAGCTATATCTGATGTTTGGCGTTTTGTGTAAGTAAAGGAAATCTGTCCAACTGAAAAAGAGATTGACCGATCTATGTCTTTTAAATAACAATTTTGAAAAATAATATCTCATAAGTAAAAGATTACCATCACTGATGCATGAAAGCATCATTTTTAATCAGATTGAAGTACTGGCTGTTGATTAAAGCATTTAATTGTCAAAATCGCTAAGCAATTTTACATTTAAGACATATAATAAAATAAAATTAGATTTCTCTGCGTTTGACCCAGAGATTGTAAGTGATTGGAGCGGTTGTAATAAAAATGGTCACACCGAATTTTTCAATTTCTGGCATATACGTTGGATAGAACATCGCTTTAGCCCCGTCTGATGTGCTTATTGCATGCCGCCTGACGGAGCAGACCGCCAGCAATTGCAGGGCTTGTTCGTTTTTGTTTTGGATTAAGACCAAAGAGGGCTTCAGACCAATCAACAAAAACTCAAGCTCCTTTATGTGCCTATGTGGCTCGCAAACACTGGTCTCCTCTCCAGCCGGCGACCAGTGGACAAATGAAGACCACCAGTGGGGCTTTCTATACATGTGTGCAATGTGAGAATGGAGTGGATGGACCATTGAAAAAGCAGTTAGCAAAAAGCAAGTCCAGAGTCATCATATGGATGCTGGGTGCAGCTCCAGAGAGACCAAAGAGCCTACCAGCCATCTCTGGCTGCCCCTTCATATTACTTCATATTACTACCGAATACCACCCCTTCAACTTCATCCTAACATGGTCTTCATGCATCTCACTCACACCTGAATACCAGAATGTTCCCACATTTCATAAACTCCTGGCAAAATGGCCCGGCTGGAGAGCCCCATAGAGATTGGGTTGACAGCTTGCAGATTACACCAATCAAACTGCTACTATAAAGAGCTTTATTTAAGTCTGGAAATGATCAAGGCTCGTAAGATGAGCCCATTCAAAAGCTGGGTAAGTAAACAGCTAAGAGCTTAAAGGATTAGTCTATCCAGTTTGACTACAATTTTGCCCCTTGAAAAATGAGAGGCGAGCATATTGTCTCGATCTGCAACAGATAATGCCCGCAGTCTTTGTTGTCACGCACAGGTGCAACTGGATAAGCAGCAACATGCTTAAGTAAATACAGTGAATTAAAAAATAAAAAAGTGAAAGTAATTGAGGCAGAGACGCTAAAAAAACCTTTTTAAAGTTTTAATGCCTTGCAAAAAGTATGGTTAACTCTTCCGCATTTGTGCACTACAAGCTTTTTTGTCAAATTAAGACTAAGTAACTAAGTAAGCACTTTTTTTGAAGCGGAAGGAAACTGATACAGGACTTTCAAAATACTACATAAAAACAGAAAAATGCGAAATACATTTGTTCTAACCCCCTTCACTGTTATACACCTAAATACAATCAAAGTCAATCAACTGCGTAACTTGTAAATTGATTTCATTCGTCATCAAACTCTAATTGCACATCCACTATAGTAGTTGGCAGTGGTGCTCTCATTGCCAGAGTGTGCACAGGGAGACTGGCTTCTCTGCTGTTGCTACACTGAAGACCAAGTACAGGTCCCAGCTGGACATTGAGCAGGAGCTGAGAGTTGCAGTATCAGTGAACAAAACGTGCTCATTGTACCCCTCGATCCTGACTTCCTCATTTTGATAAAAAAAAGAAAGAAAAAATCAGCACAAATTGCTTTAATTTTCGTTTTGTAGGTTAAAGTGTTTTTTATATATTGTGCTCCTGAGTTAATGTTGCTGAACTGAATTTATTATTTATTGATTTTATTAAATTTTATTTTTCAGTATCAATTGGTGCAATAAGTTGGTCAAAAATGTTTACAGTTTAAACAAGAATTTTTATTTTAGGCAAATTGATGCACTTAAAATCTTTTCTGTGCGAATTGTTTTCTTCTTGCTGGGGGGGGGGATAACAGAAAATAATTGAGAAGCACTGGCCTATATAAAAGAAGTTGTTCTGGTCAGATGAAGCAAAACCCTTTTTTAGGAGGTAAACGGACATCCTTCACAAACCATCCTCACCAGGAAACACGGTA
Organism: Orestias chungarensis; assembly: GCA_032876305.1. NCBI lineage: Eukaryota > Metazoa > Chordata > Actinopteri > Cyprinodontiformes > Cyprinodontidae > Orestias > Orestias chungarensis. The sequence goes on along the minus strand of JAVLVB010000546.1, from coordinate 2,890,233 downwards.
GTGGCAGCATCCTTTAGTGGGAATGATTCTTTTCAGTAGAAAATAGAAAAGTAGAACTAACAACAAAGTAACCCTTCGAGAAAAAACTGTGATATTAAACATACAGCTGTTCATATGAGGACGAACCATTAATCATAACTAAAATTATTAATAGCTACCTAAAATAATTTGTAAACCCATTACTATAATTTAAAAAAATGTAGCATTTAATGCGATACTGAATCAAAATCAAATTGGTAGGTGTTCCAAAAATCTAAACTGAATTTATTTGTGAGGTTATTAACAATTCCCAGCCCATTAAGAAACCCTCTCCATCTATCTGACTGATCCTAAGCTATTTTACAAAGAGGAATTGTTAAACGGTTCAGTAATCTATAAGGACTTGCAATTGTAATCTCCACCAAATGTGAGAAGGCGTGGAAGGGATTTAGAAGGACTAAAAATTAATACGCCACAGCCTCTTCAGATTTATTAACTTTTTGTATTAAATTGATTTAAAAAATATCCCCTCCTCTTTGTAATTTTTGACTATTTTCTTTCTGTTTCTGTGTTGCATAAAAAAAACTGTATCAGAGTTTTTGGTTGTTATGATGACCATAAGGGTTCAAAGGGTATGAATACGCAGTTGGGTCTCGTACAGTCTTTGTCCTTGGAGGAGTGAAGTGAATAAAAGCAGCATAAAAATTCCTTGATAAGACTGAGAGAAAGTTAGCCAACACTAGAGGGCCCATCACAGCTCCTTTGGTTCTACTAATGCACATTTTATGAGTAAATATTAAGAAGGGGAGGGGGGGTGAAAAAGCGCCCCACCTGCTCTGATAGCCAGAGGCATTTTGCAACCAGGAAAATAAAAGTGAAATGTGGGAAGGCCTGGGGTTTGCTTGCCCTGGGGCGGGAAGGGGGTCCGCTGGGTCCATATTTACTCCAAAGCCAGAACCGCTTGGGGGTTCTATCGGCTCTGGCAGTGCTGGGGCCGCCGACCTGAACCGAAACCTCACCTCCAACCCTCCTTTGCCGGCAATCTCTACCTCAACGCCAAAATCCCCTTCTTTTCCTTTTTCCTAACAGAAAAAAAAAATGAACCTGATACGTTCATACAAGACTGTCTTTCAATGAGGATAGGTGGGCGGTAGGGCACATGTGACCTTTCCTTTCCCTTCCACCAGAGCCAGAATTTGCTTACCCTATAAAATGAGGCTGTAGACACAGGCTTGTGCAACTGCTATTGTTAAAAATATTTCAGAGTATTGAGCAGCCTTTGAGGAGAAACAAAAGAAGTACTTAGTTTTACGCAGATATGTTTCTGTGTTGTCCTTTAGACATGTTTCCATGGACACTTGACTTTTATCAAGCCTGTTCGGGTAGTTAGCTTTGCTCTCTTGAACACCGGTTCAAGCGATAAGCAAGGCTCCACTCTGACAGTGTTTACTTAGCAGGTGTGGGCAAATGTGCTGTTCAAACACCAGCTGATTGACCGAGACGATTCAAAGGATTGCACAAGACGAGGCGACACATTTCTTTTGGACAAATGCTTAGGAAAATTGTACTTTGGCTTTTTTTGATATTATGTTACATGCGTTTCCAGATAAAGTATCTAAAGGACATAAGAAGCCAAGATATGCCAACTTCCCAACAGGCTCAGAATAAAAACACCATTCTGATTCTGACTTTTACACAACTCTCTTCCTCTTTGCTGCTCTATAAATAATGGCACGGGTGGTGGGGGTTGTGGTGGGGGGAGTGCTAAAGGCCAGCAGGAGTTGGTTGGTCTTCCATCCGTCTTGCTAATGAACAGTCACTCTGGCACCTGTAGCGACATAAGCTGCAGCAGAATGCCATTTCCTTCTGTTGTTACTGTAGCTACCCAGAGCTACAGTCGCTGATCTGTGCTTGGGTCCTTAGATACTAATAAAAAAGTTTTAGCTTTTTTAGAGCTTTGTATAATTTCCATTAAAAAAAATGAGACCACAAATTCCCTAACTCAGTGGTCTTAAAATGTTTAGGATAGTTATTACTGAAAAAGTTGGATGTTTTCTTACTAAACCAATAGTCATATTCCAATTACTTCTCCACATTGATCCCATCTATCTGAAAATGTTATTCACTTTTAAAGGCTCAATTTCCTTTAATCTTAGGGAAATAGGAAAAATATTACATTTTGGCATTTCAAGGCCAAACAAGCTGAAAATCATGTGACCTGGATCACCGTAGATTCCTCATTGCATTTCTGTTATTACTGTCACAAAGTATTCTTTGGCCTGCAAGTATGGTTGACTACTACATTCCAAACGCGATCATCTAATGCTTGCGTGCCAGTAATGCCAGTGAGGCCTTTCAAAGATTGAACATTAAACCGTGATTTAGTCTGAGACCAATGTTGAGGTGAACAGGAGTATCTCCAGCCCAAGACCCCAAGGAATTGGGATGAGGAAGAAAAAAGGTTAGGAAACCCATGCAGTTACTACATAGTTACCTTTGTTTGCAAGAAAAAGGCTCAGGGGTGTGGAGAGGAGAACTAAAAAAAATGCAAACAGCAGCCGAGCTGTGTTGAAGGAGTAAAGCCGACTGCAGCGCCCACATTCTGCCGGAGAGCGCTGCATTTGCTATTGTGCTAGAGGAGAGTTGAACGCTGCCCTTGATGTTGGGGTGGCTGGTTTTGTTCTGCGAGAGTTCACAATGAATTAGTTAAACGGCAGACTGGATATAAGGAAGCTACGAAACATGCCTCAGAGGGAGAGAACGTGTACGCACACAGTAGTAGGCTTAACAAAGACTTCCGATATTCTGAGAGCACCGCGCTCTATCACACAATTCCACCTACGCGAATTCATCAATCAGAAAGCGGCACTTCGAAGGCATCACAAGCATATACCGGCAGACAATTAATATGAAGAGGAGAATCATACGAAACAGCTGTTTTTTTTCACAATGGTCATGTGTGCATGTACGCCTTGAAGCAGTTCAGCCTCCATATTCATGAGGCCCACTCCCTCAGCATACCTACAACCAAAGATTTTAATGGTTTCAACCCAACACAACCAACCTAAACCAAACAATCGGGATAATTCCTCTTCAAGCTATCTGTTCACTTTCAGGATAGCTTGTTAGTATATTTACAATGATCCTGCAAAAAGATCCCACAGAAGCAATTACATGCTCACTCACACAGTGGGGTAGCGCTGCTTTGCCACGGCAGCTTAATGAATAAATAAGTAATAAGGACTTGGTTATTGGAGCTCATTAAAATGGTTGATGCTTCCAAGACGAGAAAAAAAAAAAAATACCTGAAGGGGGTCAGTTGAGGGTGTTGGTGCAACTAGTGCTAGGTCACCCACGCCGCCACCTAAACCCACCCGACCCATGGATGACCTGACCTTGAAGCTCCCGCTCTCACCTCCAAATCAACTCACTCCGTGTTTTGCACATCTTCATGAATCTGCTCACACACAGCTGCAACCACAGGCTTAGAAACACACATACACATCTCATAGTTAATTACCACTTAGCTCAATCACGTGGTGATCCGGCCGTAAGAGCGCCCCTCCTCCCTCCTGCCTCAACACAAACAGCAGCACACATGCCAATTATTGATGAATCTTTAATATACCGTTTTGCAAAGTCTACATCTCATTTCCTTCCACTAAGCAGACGATTACATATCCAGGAGAGAAATAAAACGCTAAAAATATGGAGTGAGTAGAGATTATCTGCCACATCATTGCAGGGTTGGAGTAAAGTGGCCTGCATCTTTTGGAGAAGATGCCTAACTTATTTTTACCCCCTTTTTATATTTTAAAAAAAATAAGTAAATAAAAATCACTCCCTTCTTTCTCGTATTCCCCGCTTAGGTCTATATATGAAAAAAGAAAAAACGACAAAAATCCCACGCCGCGATAACGTGTCAATAATGAGCCGAGGCCATCTATTGATCAGCTTAATTTTGCATCTATTAGCTGGGGAACGGCTTGGTCCGGGGGCGAAGGAAGCCGGGCGCTAACACGCACCGACAGGCAAGATGGAGATCATTACAACTGATGTTCACACACACGCTGTGATTGACATGGAGATAAGGCAGGAGAGAGCCCGGGCTCGCACGCCTCCCCGCACACTAAGCTAATGATACGCCGAATGTGTGCTCGGCGTGCGTGCAGCGGCGTCTGCCTATCTAGAGAAAGAAGAGAGAGAGAGAGAGAGAGAGAAGAGAGAAGAGGGGGGAGAAAGAGGAGAAAAGACGAGAAGAAAGGCAGGCCACACGCCTTTGCTAATTGGCACAGTCAGAACGCGACGATCATGAAGGATACAAGGAGGGGGAAAAAAACATTTAGTGGCATACCTCAGCTTTCTAGATCACCACATCTAGTTGGTGTCATTTAAATACAGTTGATGGCATCCTCAGAAAAAGATGGCTTTGACCCGAATTCCTCAGCTTCGTTTCACACTTTCTTCATTTAGAGAGTCTGTAAAAGGCACTCGGCTGAGCTTTTCATTATGAAAATCTTAGTTTTTTCCTCGTTGCGGCATTTAAACGTGAAAACAGCAATCGCGGCGGCATAAAAAAAAAAAAAAAAAAGCCCCAGCACTAACCCCTGCTCCTCTATGAACGTACAACCTTGTAACATTTATACATCAAAACACGATTGAGGATCAGATTATGGATGCTCTTTGTGAAAAATCTATTGAGCTTACACGGGTTTTGTTAACAGATTCACAGGAAAATAAGCCTGGGTGGTTAATTCATGACATTTCAAAAGCCAGTTTTTATTAGCTGAGCTAACAAAAAAGACCTCACTTCATTTGAGTACACTTAATTGATAGTGGGGAAACATGACCATTTTTGCCATTACTAATGATTCCTATGACAAATGCAGCTCAAGCATTTCTTATTACTTTCCTGTTTTGAAACATTCACAGAGTCTATAAACTATGGATTAATAATCCATTTCTTCCTGTTCTTAGGGAGGACAAATATGATCACAGACAGGCAAATGTATCGTTGCCATGCTGTAAAATGGAGAGAACAAGAGAACGTGCCATTCAAGACATTCAAATGTAGGTTGATCTTTCTACATCATGAAACAGACTGCAGAAAAAGAACTGCTTCCCTAAACACGCTCACATTTGCTAACACGGCATCTTTGGGTCACCAGAATTGAAGTACACAACGTATCCAAGGGGTTTTTACGCAGGAGATTAAATATCTGGAGATCAAAATCAGATGATTTTTAAAGGCAACATACCTGAGTGCTTGACAGGTTCTAAAGACTGTCTGCTGACTGTCATTTCAAGCTGCAACAACAAAAACCAAAAGCTTTGCGAGTGCTGTTGATTTTCTTATACAAGTCAACTACATGAGTTATTGTAAAAAACTAATAATAATTTAAAAAAAATCAGTAACAGTGGGTCAGAAATCAACCATAAATAAATCTCTGCTCTGTGTATTTCCAAGACGCTTGAAACTTTATCAAAGTGCCAGTAGATGTGGGTGATGCTGATGCGTTTCTCTAAAAACCTAAGCTTACCGTTTAGGTAGAGTAGACGAATAGTACGCCTTTATTCCAAAGAATTAATCTTGCAGAAGGCCAAAAAAGAACATCCAACTCCCATTATTCTCAGGATAACAACAAGTCCAAACTGGATGGAAATTTGTCTCCTAAAGTAATCGCCCCCATCCAATCTGATGCATCTGATTTGGTGCAGGACTCTTATGAGACAGGTTTGCATATTAAGAGGGTAATTAGTTTAAAACAGCGTGAGTATTACTTATAGGAGGTTAATGGATTTCCAACAGAACTATCGGACATGCATGTCACACAGCCCCCCTCCCCAAAAAATCAAGGTTAAACGCACCCTCTAAGCAGGAAGCCACAGAGAAAACTGCGCCTTGAAGCCATTACCCTTTTGCTGACCTTTACACCTTTGCTCCAGAAGGCTGCCAGCCTCTGCATGGATGCAACAAGCTGCAATGCTAAATCCTGCATGATAGCCACACAGAAGGGGCACCTTTTACCTAAAAAAAAAAAAAAAGACAACTTGGTATTTCGTGTACACCATCGGTCTACACCATCGGTCTACACCATCGGTCTACCTGAATTTTTATGGGGATCTTGTTTTGTGTTGGACATCAACAGAAGCGAGGTCAGAGGAACAAAAATTTAAAAAACAAATAAAAAAAAAACTCCACTACAAACTGTGTGTTTTTGTCAGCTGAGGGATGCAGCTAAGGGATGGAGGGAGCAATGGGAGGAGGGAGGTGAGGTATGGGGGGGAGGAGAAGAGAGGAGGGGGAAAAAAAGCCCTCAGCCAAGCCATCAAGTTGAACATTGAACTTCACAGTAGTAGCTGCCTTTCTATGCCTCTCCTTTTGATGTTACCTCCAAAGCAAAGGATCAAAGGCTTGGAGTGTGGCGTGGGGAAGTCCCAAGCTCTTAGCCTGCCAGCCTGTTATATATGCAAAAGTCTACGCCAAAAAGAGAGCTAGTCTGGCGAGGAGGAAGAGACGGCGAACACGAGGTGCGGGAGGCTTGCTTGGAATGTTGCTATTCACGACTAATGAGTGACACGAAGATGACGTAATCTGGCGGCTGGTTATAGTATGACGTGGAGAGGACCAAGCGTGCACACGCGCACGCACACACACACACACACACACACACACACACACACAGGTTTTAAAGGAACGCTGCACTCAATAAGCAACCCAAAGTCGCATCGTCTCGACACAAATGGGCCGTAAGGTAAACACAAGAGTGTGCGTGAAGCCCCGGTCGTGTCTCACCGGAGCAGAGACACACACTGTGGGCTCAGCTGGGCCAGAGAGCGCAGCGGAGGTGTGCTGAAACTGACGAACCTCCATGAGGCAAAACACACTCCACACACACACACACACACACACAAACACACCCTTTCCCCAAGGCTGTGGGATTAAGAGGTCCAGCTGGCTGACAGCAAGCCCTTCCTTCCCACGTATCACGTCGATCTCACCCACCCCCACCTCTCTCGCTCGTTCTCTCTCTCCGGTGCATATACATACCCACCCTTCCTCCCAACAGATCCCCTCCCCAGTCAACCTGCCCAGCTAACAACACAGCAGCAGGACACACCAGAAAATGCCTCTTTCTACTTTTTAACCAAGGTTTGCCTCAAGCACAGAGGCGAAAGTGCTTGTGTTTCAGTCAGATTAGATGAAAAACATCTGTTAGTACTTGGATTTGGTAACTGGAATCAGCCCTAAACTTTGACTAGGCCCTTTTTACAAATAAAAGTTCATAGCTCAAGCTATTCTCACGCAGCTTTAACTATAAGTGACGTGTTGTTGTCCAGGGAAAAGGTGAGTCTTCGCCCCAGTCTCAAGCATGAGGAATCCTATTACGGGTTTCTTCCACTTGTTCAGTAGTTGTCATTCCAATTTTAAAATAAATTTGTTTGTAGATGTACAAATCTTCTATCATTGTTTTTACATCCAAAGTTTTACTGAGATTAAATTTCACAGAATACCAAACCTTAAGTACAAGCTTTGCTTGCACTGGATTGTATTGAGGAATACCACAGCAAGGGAGTTGAATACAACCGAACACCACACTTTAGATGTTTATATGTAAAAGAAAAAAATCTGGAAACCATAAGCAGTAGACCAGCATTATTTGTGGGGGTTAAGGACCAGAGACACTTACAAATAGCTAAAATTTCCAATAACACTTAGGAATGTCAATCTTATTAGCTAACACATCAAATATACCTATAAATACATAAAATTGCACTTTAGAAACTAATCTTGGCACAACCACTGATGCTAACATTCATGGTCTTCATTATCGCTGTTGTTGATGTGGCCAATAAGCAACATGGAAAATAAATGGCGCCCCTTTTACAGGATCAAAGTCCATGAAGACAACATTGAGTTGCAATTGACAAATTAAGAATTTACTAAACACACTTCTTACTTGAAGAAGACTTATACAAGACAGCTTACTAACACCAACCAACTTTCATGTACAAGTGATCCATAAACTTCCTTTATATAGGCCAAGCTTTGTTGCATGAGGCAGGGGGAGGACTGAAAATCAGAAGAAAACCAAATGTCGCTGGCAGGTGAAAGTCAAAGCTGCTCAGTTGATTTAGTGCCTCACAGGGAGCCTCACATTTAGTGTATAGAATGTCCAAACTAAAAATATCAGAACATCTCATATTAACTCTCACCAGTCGAGGCATCTCAGCCCCCAGTGGTTATGTCCACTTATACTGACAGGGAAATTCAAGATTAATAGATCTACAAAGAAAAACTCTTCACCTTCTATAACACTTCAAGAGCCAGAGTAAATGGCAGACTCTATTTGCTTAAGAGAAAAGATAAGTTAGGAACCAGCAGGATTGCACTTTGACTGATTAGATTCGCTGAATCCAGAATCTGGACATTTAGCTAGTGAGAACAGAAAAACCCACAAGAAAAACTAAAGATATGGCTGGGACTGGTACAGGAGGTAAGAAAAAGAAATGAAAACAGACAAGGCAGCGGCATCAGGACAGAATAAGAATCAGGCAGTGAGAAATGCAGAAAGCAGAGCGCAGGAGACAGAAGACGGGGGGAAGAAAATTCACAATGATGACACGTAAGTGCAAAGAGCGATTAAGGATTTACTTTCAAAAGGACTCCCATTGATCTTTTTTGATAGACCCGCAATAAATCAAACCGGATTGACTCACATGAGAACCAACCCTAATCCTTTAGTCAGATCCAGAAGAACTCCAACCAAATCAGCTGTTAATTTAGGCTTTACAAGATAAAGTGGGAGAAATCCAACCTGATGTACCCTAGGGCAGAGGCTTACATCATCTCTGTAAAGCAATCAACTTATTGCCAGTTTGGAGGGGTAATCAGAGCACATGCTGAGCGGGAGAGAGGGGGAGAGGAGAGAGTTGGCCGGAGGGATGTGGAAAAAGAAAAGGGAGACAAGAGCTGGCTGAAGAGGCTAAAAACACAGATGCACATTGATGTGAAAGAAAAGCTATCAATTTCTCTGGATACTGAGAAGGTATGCAGAGCCTGGAATAACTGCAAACAAACCGTTTACACAGCTGAACTCTGTTTCATTCTCAAACTTTCAAACAGAAGGTTTCCTAGCTGGGAGTGGAAGACAGATTCAGTACCCCTTGCCGCCCTCAACGTCACCCTGTAATTTCCCTGGAGTCCAGCCCAGACCTCGTCCCCGTCCCCAGTGGCCAGTGCCACCCTAGCTGGGTCCTACCAGCCCTACTGTGGTGGCACAAACGCAGAAACATTGTAATTAAATTGCTTATTTTGGTCTAGTGAAGAAAAAGTTACATTTTTCCCTTCAGAGCTGTAAGCCAGAGTTTTGCAAGAAACAACCCAGGCTTCACAGAGTAAATCATATTAATGTCTCACTTTCAGGTGCATTGTGAGGTTTTTGTTTTGACGGTACGGCTCATTGCCCAGAGCGGCAAAGCTCGGGGGTCGCTGACACAAAGAAAAAAAATGAAAACAAAAACAAATATCTGTTAGTTGCCATCCAACAAGTTTTCTATTGCCTTTCACACACCCGGCTAAGGGCAACGGGGACAAGTGACCCTCAGAGTCGTACACTGTTGGCTAATGACACTAAAGATGGTATCTGATTCAAAGAAATTGTTACATTTATTCTCAAGTGACGATTGTAAAATACTAAGAACAGAATCTAAAATACGTTTATATTGATGTTAGGCATTAAGAAAAATCCTGTACGCATTAAGACAAACTTTAAATGAGGCAAGAGTGGTAGCTACAGCATATACACAGGGTACACCTGAGCCAATTCATTGATAACAGTATGTTTAAGCTACAGAAACCTTTTATGCAAACCCGGGCAGTTTTCTTGAGCTTTCATTTAACCAAATGCATTTCACAGCATTTACTTGGCTAAAAATAAATTCCCAGGGTAATAAACAACCACAAATAAAACCATTTTACTTTTGAATGAGGTGGAGGGAAAGCATTAAAGGTTGTAAAAGTGTTTTTTTTTTTTGTTACATTTAGTTTTAATATAGTGTAAGTCATTGATGTCTGCTTACACCTAGCTCTTTCCTGAAAGAGGAAGTAAATCCATCAATCAAAGTAATAACCCAGTGCTTTAAATTGTTTCTGTTGTAAAGGACAAAAAACAAAACAGTTTAACTGGATTAACAGATTTTAAGTTAGGAACATATTTGGTGCATAAATGGGGAAATATTATACCAGGAAGAAGTAGGGGCTCGTTGAAAGTGTTGTTCAAGCAAGAACCACCATAGATCAGTTGAATTTGGTGTGGTGTGTGTGTGTGTGTGTGTGTGTGTGTGTGTGTGTGTGTGTGTGTGTGTGTGTGTGTGTGTGTGTGTGTGTGTGTGTGTGTGTGTGTGTGTGTGTGTGTGTGTGTGTGCGGACTGAACGTCATCTGGGTACTACGGTGGCTTTACTTCCTTCCCTCAGCATTGTGTGTGAAACCGCAATAGGTTGCGTAGTGGATGAAGCGCAAAAACCACACAACCCTCCACTGAGTTCAACAGAGTCTCACTCAAAGACTCATTAGCTCCCCTATCTTTCCCCCTTGTCTTTAATGTCCTGTGTACAGCACAAAACAACCAGATCGGGACCGAAATCCAATCATGTCAGCCTCACGTGAGAGCTGAGGAGAAGCAGGCCCTGGAGTCTCTGGAGTCTGTCCAAGGGAAACCAAACCTCAGGAGCTCAGCAAACCACACATAAAATCAGCAGTCTCTATCCAGCCTACCATGACCCCAGCAGCACACACAGAAGCACACAAACACACACTCTTTGACCCGAGTCTATACTCTCCCGGTTACACTGTATGCACACAGGGATCATGCCGACCTAAGCAGAGAGACTCTGGAGTTACCAAATTGAGCGAGGCTTGGCGACTCTGGCTTGTTGGTGTGTATGTGTGTATGAAAACATGGGGAGACAACCTTGCTACAACTTAAGCTAAACTCACATCAGCCTGTGCTATCTTTAGCAGCTGGGCTAAACTTTTCAAACTGCACAACAACCCCCACCCCACCTCCCACCCAGCCAGAGTTCACCTCACTTCAAGTAAGACAGCCTGGCTCGTTGGCAGCGGCTGCCCACTGGCCACAAGGTCACCCGATTAATTACACAGAAAGTGGTAATCTCACCAGACAGATGGCAGGCAGGCCGCAACTCAATTACTTTGTGCCCAATTGAATCATTACTTATGTTATTTACCAAAATGTGGCGGGGTGGAAAAACACTGCAAAAACTGGATTTGGGAGGCATCGGAGGGGGGTGGTAGGGCTGGGACAGGGAAGCAGATGTACTTTATACCAAGCAACTGTGACTCGGATCAAAAAGCGTGAAGACTACAAGCATGACTCTGTTAGCTTTTAGGGAAAAATTGGGAGTTTAAAGCAGCGGTGCCAAGTGCCAAAAAAAACAGATCTTTTCTTTTCTGAAAACCAGAACTGGTACAGAACATCGGCCCATGTGGAAACAGCCGGCTCCCGGCAGCTCCGCTGAGGAAACCGCATGACAAGGGCAATTTAAAATGTTAGGAGAGTGTCTGTTTCTTAAAAGAGGGTCAGGAAAAAGAAGAAAGAGAGCGAGAGAGACAAAGGCAGAGTTCTGGTTTTCCAGAGCTTTATTTTCCTCTTAAGGGCGGCTGGTTTGACATTGGGAAGAAACCCAGCGGGCTCGCCTCCTTTCCTGAAAAGCTGTGAACAGCAAGTGCGAGCAGTCTCTTCTCTACATCTACGCCAGCTCCCTGTAGATGCCTCCTCTTCGCTCATCGTTTCTTCGCTCATCCTGCCAAGGGCTTCTGTGAACAATTAGAGGTTGAGGTTCCCAGCGTTTGTGGCCACAGCATCTTTATCTCTGGCCAGAGAGCTCCAGCGAATCAGCTGGCTCGCAGAGAGACAAGATTCCCCATCAAGTTCAGGTCTGACGTTCCGCAGGGCATCTGTCGGCCTGTTTATGATTTACCACGACCACGGAGCTAAATGCCGGCAAAACAAGAGTGCTGACTCGACTCGTAAATGTCAAGCATGAAAGATCAAGCAAGATGACTACTTCTACTGTGAACTCAATCAGAAGCTGTTACAGAAATAACAGACTAACAACTTTTTTTTGCAAAATACAGTTTTGTGAGGAATGCACGTGAAAATAGTCCATGGTTGCCCTAAAATTTGCTTTGGAAAATGCAGTTGCTTGGGAGCAAGAGTTGGGTATCCATTACCATCAGGAACACAGATATAGATCATTTATATGCCTTGATCCCTGGCATATTCCTGGCAGACATTTCACATGTGTAAAATATATTTCTCTTAATAAGCTTACTGAAGGAAAAGGATATACATTTTTTTAGTTAATATTGTAGAACTCTTGACTACAACAAATATGCAAAGTGAAAATGCTCTTCTGACATGGAACTTTTTAGAGGCCCGTTATCCCAAATGTAAAATGATATCCAGGATCACTAAGAGCACTTCCAAAAAAAAAATTTCTCCCCGTCTTAGTTAGGGTGCGGAATTTCACTGCCTAATAGATTGTAGACAGCAGTTGTTCTCCCATGGGGTGGAAGAGGGGTGGTCAGCATGCACTTTGGAAGAAACTCAAAGGCAAATCTGGATAACATGATGCTTTTTGCATATTAGCATCTTAGCATTTTGAATTTTCTACTATTTAAATTTGTCTCAAAAGGCAAGGAAATGCTCATAAATCATATCTGATAAGGACTTGTAGGTTCCCAACTATATAACCTCAAAAGAGAGGGAGGGCTTAGGTTCCCTGCTAAACTTTTTAGTTGTACAGATGGAACATTTAAAATACTCCAACTGTTCCATGCATTTCTGTGCAATAAAACACAAATACTAGATTATTAAAACTTATATAGTAAAAGATATGTATCAATGCAGAGAGAAGAGCACAAAAAGGGGGGTCAACTCTGCTTCTGCAGCTAGTGATTGCAGAGACAGATGGATGAATGGGCTTTGCTGCGTTCCTTCTGTCCGACGATTCTTGTTAATGCCGTTTGCCGGTGGCGCACACATGACCGCGAACTGTGTCGTCTTGCCCCAGCTGCTGTGTAGCAGGCATGGGTGGCACCTGTCTTTAAAAAGCCTCGGCATTCACACTTGACTCCGGTTTCTTGAGGACGACTGCCTCGCAGTCAGGTGACATATGCTAACGTGCACTTTCCCTAACGCGGATTGCGATCCGACTAACTAAACAGAGAGGCACTCGAGCATGATGGCAGCCACTTAAACAGCTTTGGCTTTGCAGCAAGGGAGGTCATATTCTCTCACTTCTCTGTTTCTCCGTCTGATACTGAATCCTTGTCCACGATTCAGCCTGCAGCTTGAAGCTGTACACCAAAGCTTCCCTCAATGCCTCTCACCCCCCCAGCTACGCTCTAACCACTGTTTTTGCATACCACTCAGCTTGTGTAACCATTCAGTGGGTTTTGCATCACCAAAACAATGGCTGTTTAAAAGACCAGGCAGGCTAAAGAAATTAATTATAAGTGTGCCGCAATCTTTAGCAGACACAACGAATCCTAGTGATAGCCACTCGAAAGCATTAGGCAACAAGTTTAGGGCAATGGGTGTTAGTGTTATTTACTACTTAGTAAATCAAAGCTGGGAGCCAAAATTGGAGGGTTACAGCATGGTTACACCTGCTGCATAGAGAAAGAGCAGTCATTTAATGTGGTGGTGGTGGTGGTGAGGGGGGGGTGCTGACAGGACCTGATTGAGCTCCTGGTATGGCAAAACACTCTGGTACTCACTCTGCTGCCCAGTAGACCACGGCCACGTTTCCGCACCTCATTTGCAAAGCAATTCCGCTTCTCTCCCACTCGGTGCACTCAGTGCATATTTTTGTCATTCGTACAAGCAAGCCCCATTGGCTTTGTCCGCTGAGACACCAAGCGCAGTGGAGTTGGGAGGAGAGTGTAACCGAGGTCTCAAGGAGACTGCTCCGCAACCTGAGAGGATATTCACATGCAGCCCCCTCTCCCCTCCACCTCACTGGTCCGACACGCAGTCACCCGTTCCCCTTCCTGACTAATGTGCCCTGACACTCGTACATCACCCGTAAATTGGCCAAATGAATTAACCACGGACCCTGCTTAGCTTTACGGGCTTTAAATTGATTTTCTCCTTTCCAAGTCTGTCCAATAATTGCATTTATCCATCTTGTTGAAGCCAGGTTTACACACTCGCACAAAGTTCATGCCAATCCCCCGGATACATTTTCCGCTCTGGTGGCAAAAGTGTGAGAGATTTGTCATAAGATCATAACAGGTAATTCAAACAACAATTAGCCTGGCACCACCGCCATATGTCAATGTCTGAGCCTTTGGTGGACAAGCCCTCACTAAGAGCAATAGGATGCTATCCACCTCTTCATCTGTCTGTGTGCTACCTTCCTTGTGTGTCTCAGTATGATGAACAGAACACTGTAATACTTTTTTTTAATCTACAACCCGAGCCTCTAGTTTAAAACAGCAAACACCCACAGCAGGGAAGAAAGCAGCGGCTAAGAGTTCAAGTTATTTACAGACTGATTCCGACCAGAGGAGGCAGAGCTGTAAGCATCAGTGGGGGTCATCTCCACACTTGTGACTGTTTGAACAGAAGTGCATTAGACACTGGAGGAGGGGGCAATGGACAATTCAGCTATGTAAACATGCAGTAACTTCCTTCCCTCCAGTCCTTCATGCTTTGCACTGAGACAAGTCACTGTTTAAACAGCACACACAGCATTCCTGTGCCTGGGCCCCAGCCAGCTGCTGCATCCTAACTGCAGGCCGGCCCGCCCGCCCGCCAGAGCAGAGACAGACACAGGCCTTACACCAGCAAGGGTCATCCACAACAAACAAAGAGCTTTTATACACATCCAAGTCTAGATTCATCTCCAGGAAAACGCTGCTAAGGTTCTGGGATGCTCACTGCTGGTAATTGCTGACGGATACGGTCTGGTGGACCTCCCGAGGAAGAGAGATTAGTGAAAATCAACCCTACCCTGAAGGATCCTTCCTGAAACTGCCCGATTCCATGTATAATGACAAAGCTGGAAATTTATCTTTATTGTTATTTGAAATATGCAAAGCGTGGCAGACAATAAAGATAGAGGACGCAGTAAAGAGGAGATAAAAAAGCCTCCTGGTTCTAAAGTGCATGGTGACGTGCAGCACATGACACAAAGGCCATCTCTGTTAAGTGATGCTAGTCTCCAACCTTAACTTCCATTATAACTATGTTGCAGGAAAATTAACCTTTGGTTTACTTACTGACGGACAGTCAACAGTGTTACATGGAAGAAAACTATCATAAAAGGTCTAAAATTAAAGCCATACAACAAGCTACTGGAACTGAAAAACAATTTCACCTTTAGTAATCAGACGATGCACACTGCCCTCCATACTTTGTAGGCCTGGCACAAATCAGTAAAAATAAACAAATCTTTATAAAATAAATATTTTAAGAAGAATTTAATGCAAGTATACACCAATTAAGGCTTTTTGTCAGGAAATCATAGGTCCCACAATGATCTCACCCTAACCTACTACTTGCAATCAAATACATATGTTTTAGTAATTTATCATCCCCGTATGTAACTTGTGTCATCACTTAAAAAGATGATACACAACTAGACCAGTGGAACAAGATTCCTTGTTTCTCTGGTGAATAGATTTGCGGCCATTTTTACATAAACCACTCCTCAAAATGGTAAAGAAAACAGAACACGCCACTCAAGTAAACCGGAATGGAGTTGATTTTTGTGAGCCAGGACTTATTGCTATAACCCGGCCATATCTATAGTAGGAGCTGTTAAAACATGTGTATAATAACCACAACTGTGATAAACATGGAAGGACTATTTAATCGTAATAATAATAAAAATAAAAATACTGTAATGCATTTTAAAGTTCCTGTAAACATTATTAAAATTAATTATTGTAATTATGGAGTATGTCAGATTTCTTGTAGATCCCAAAATTCTGAGACTGAAATCTCGCCTATGTCAGCTATGTTGTTTCACAAACGAATACTGACGTTTTAAAAAGTGACGTTCACCAGGGAACCTGCTGGAATAATAGCTTTATTCCACTCAGGATTAGAATCCATCATTCAGATGTGAAAAATCCACTCTGGTGTTCGTCTGAGCCAAAGCATGTAAATTCAAACTCTGGAAACATGTGCTGAACCAATCTATGTTTAATGTTTAACACAGAGGTCTAGTGAATGAACTGTCATTCATTCAGGCTTGGTTTTTTATTATAGGATGGCTCCAATCACAGCTTTCCTCAATGCGAACACAGTCTGAGCTGCCAACTTCGGGTCATTATTTTAATCAAACAGCAATTTCAGGGTGGCCAGATTCCATTGTTTTCCGTCTCAGCAGTGCCACATTCCCTGTTGCCTGTGCGTTTGTCTGCCAGTCAGCTTTGTCGGTTTTCCTGCTGTGAGTCCATCTCTGTGCACGTCCTCAGGCTGGATGGCGAGGGCCACTCATCTCACCTCGGGACAGTTGTCCAAACAAGACGCTTCTTTCACTCCTGACCCCTCGGGGGAGAATGACAATTGACAATTCACTTCCACGAGTCAATTTGTTCACTTTCCGAGTTGACCCTGAGCGCTGCTGTCACGCTGGCCTCTAACTGCGGAGGACTGAATACACAATGAGGGGCACGGGTGACAACAGCTTTTCACATTTTAAGAAGTCAAAGTTGAAATAATATGACTATATTCCAGACCAGGTCTTTAAAGTGATTAAAATTTTTTCATTAGCAGTCTTTTTGCTAAATGCTGGGTTTTAAAGCCCAACAAACCAAATTCAGCATGTGCGGACGTGACAGCCTGTTCGCATGACATGTTATTTAGTGCTGTACACAAGTTGACAGCTGTCTCTTTATAAGAGGCGCTTTATTATTGTGGGTAAATAGGTTTCTAACAGCTGGTTAAAGAGCTCACATGGGAATTTACTCTTAATCTGTTTTCCATTGGAATTGGTTCATCAACCAGAGGAGGTAAAAAAAAAGAGAAATCTAGCGTAGCTACACATTGGGTGAGGGGGTTACATTTTATTAGCCTACTGCATTTTCAAGTAATCTTGCCAACATTTTTCTGTTACGAATCCCGACATAATCCTCAGATTAGTAGATGAAATTATTCCTGTTTGCCCCCTTAAAACCTCACCCTCACCTTCTACAGCCAGCACTGGATTCACAACCGTGTTTTAAAAGGAAAAAATATATATAATTATACTATAACAGCAAAACAAGCAGACCCTCACCTCATTAGCAGACTCTCCTATTCCTTCCAAAACCCCAAACGCATTCGCGCTCTCGCTTCTCGGGAGCTTATCTGGCCACAATTAGAAGTTTAATTAGAAAGATTAAAAATACATCGACTGGAATTTTATCACCTTAAACTCTGGCCATTAATTGTTTAGCTTTTTTTTTTTGCTTCTTCCCCATCTGAACCATTTGCGAACAGATTATCTGCATACTGAAAAATCCCTTGGCCTTTTTTAAGAGCGGAGATATAAACTGGATACAAAAGAAAATAGTTTTCATAATGTGTTGGGGATCGTGCGCTGCTATGGAGGTGTTAAATAAACACAATGCCTCGCAAAACTATTCACATTTTCCATTTATTCCACATTTTGTTATGTTACAACCGCGACATAGAGGCATCTTATTGGACTGTTTGTGACAGATCTACACAATGCAGAGTATAATTGTGAAAAGGAAATAATAATAATGTGGTTTTCAAATTTTTTTACCAATACAAATCTGAGATGTCTGGTGTGATTTGTATTCAGTCATCGTAAGTCAATGTTTTGCAGACCTACTAGTGATTGTGCTGCAATTTATCCTGTAAGTCAATGAGGATATCACAACTACAGACCTCTATTCCCCAGTCTACAGTACTTTGCGGCCTAACAGGTTTTCTTCCAGGACTGTTCTATATTTAGCAGCAACCTGAGGCCACAGGTAAGGTTGCTTGTTTCTGCTGAAGAAAAGCTTTCCTCCCAGCATGATACTGCCATCACTGTGTCTTACGCTGAAGACTCTTTCAAACATCGACAAATTAAGATTCTATCCAATCTAAGCTAAGCATCTTTCCGACATGGCTTTCGTTAAACTGTAAGCATCTTCTAAAGGAAAGGTGTTGCACTGTTATAGCTATTAAGAGTTAAGGGAGAATAAATATTAATGTATGATTCATCTCATACAATCAATGCAGCAAAAATTAAAATAAATATGAATACAAGGCACTTTGTTTATTAAAAACGCCAAAAGCTCAAAATTGTTATGTACAAATTCTTATTTGTTTATAAGATGAGGGGCTAATTATATTTTGTGGAGCAGATACCGGCAGATGAGGACAAGCGGAAAGGGTATTAAAAGATGAAAAAGGCATGAATGAGATTCTTCCTGCTCTGTATCATGTTCCAGGGCATTTTTTACAGCATCCATAACAGGCTGGTGTACCACAGGTGTTCCCTGCACACTGGCACAGCTAGTCATTATCTGGCCCGATGTGATCATTAGGAGCTGAGATGGCAGCGTGGCACCTCCTCTCCGTGAGTGCAGACACATGCATAATCCGGAGGGGAAAAAAAAAAAAAAAAAAAAAGACTCCACGATTCTTTATCAGTTGTTGTAATAAAAATAGTTAAGGAGAGAGATCGGGGTGGATTTCTTTCTCAGTGAAATTCATGTCAGTCAGGGCGCAGTTTGACCCCTTCTAAATACTCTGCAATCCAAACAGAAGGCCACGCTACCGGAATCCCTCCGGCATCGCGGAGAACCCCCAACGGCCCCGCACCCACAGCTTTCAGGGCGACATTTTTTATTTTTTTTTACGATGACGACGAGGGTGGGAAAAAGAAACATGGAAGCGCATTCATAGGCAGGAGCCACACACATGAGCGCATGCAATGACTGAAAACCGAACTCTCCTCTCCCAATCCATCCTCTCTCTCTTTCTCCCTTTTTCTTTTTCCCTCGCACACAGGAAGATAAATGTGAAGCCCAGGGGCACCATTGTTTGGACATCTAACCAGGAACTGTCGCTGCTCTCATTACCCTGGCATTAACAGCAATTATGCGGTCTATTCAGGCGGCTTTTGTGTGTCCGACCCCCCCCCCCCCCCCCCCCCCCCCCCCCCCCCCCCCCCCCTACTGCGGGCCCTTCACTCACACACGCAGAGGCCTAGCACACATTTCCCGCTTTTACTCTGCTCCCTCCCACTCCTCTGCTGGTGAA
>JAVLVB010000546.1:2847298-2870852 GCA_032876305.1 Orestias chungarensis | reverse complement strand
AAAATTGCGTACGCGCAGCCAGATGCATGTTTTTGCAAAAACAATAACAATTTTCCTTTCTGTTGTGTGGGAAAAAAAACAGTCAGGGCGATAATCTCTCGAAACCAGGTTTACCCAAAACCCCACCCATAACCTTTACATCTAAAAGAAGTAAATCAATAGTCATTAACTTTATCTTTTCAACAGATGCAGTGCAGCACCTGACATGACAAAGAAAACTATCAAATCTTCACTTCATCTTATCACTGTTTTCTGCAAGTTCGCAAAAGGTTAGGCTTTTCAGTGACACGCACGGGACCTTAAAAAACCAAATACATTTAATACGCTCCATCAGCCATCGACTACAACTCTTGTACGACTTGGAACCAACGAACAAACCTTATTACACCAGTGCCAAAATGACATGATGGATCTCATGTGGCTACTAGTGCTATGGAACTGACCACTGCTGATTGCCCGATCGGCATGCCAACAAAGTCACCAATTAAAAAAATTTCCATTTAAGTCATCTGCTTTTGTTGAAACATTTGATTGCTAAAGCGTGAGGCAGCGTCCCAGAGGGACAGCCCGGCGTTCACTGATGTGAAGAGGCATTGCCTCAACAGAGTAACCTGTCTGAGTAATAAAGACATATGGACAGCTCCGTGTGATGCTATGTTTGATGAGGAGGGAGAGAGATTAAAAGATAAGTAGATACATGAGCATGGATGGATCCTTCTCAGCGCTCCAGCCCCCAGTCAGAAAAATCAAATCCATCCTGACTGAAGCTTAAAAACTAAACATTGACAACTTAAGATATCAGCTGCAGCATGTTTTTCCTTGCATTTGTCTTTCAGAAAAGCTCAACACCGCAAATACAAGCTCCAAATTACTGTTTAAAAAACATCCTCAGTAAATATTGCATTTAAAGCACTATCATTTTAAGAGGAATGTTTGTGAAACAAAGCAGCATAACTGGCTTTTGTTTTGCTTTTTTTATGGGAATAACTGAGGCTATTAGATCAGGCTGCACTATTTTTAACATTTTAGCAAGCGCAGTTCCCACTACTCTAGTTTCTTTAAGGTGAAAAGCACAAATGGGAAAGACTGAAGGCCAATTTACATTGTGACACAGTAATAATTTGGAAAACAATGTGAATTAGTAATTCATTTATGTAATCAAAATTAAAAATGATTTGTATGTTTTATCAACTTTCTTGTTGGCACAAGAATTTTTTTCTTCTTAAGTAGCGAATTCGCCAGGGCAAAATACATTTTAGTTTCTTCATAAACCTTTGAAAACATAGTTGAAATCATCTGTAGGTTTTAAATGTTATTTTAGTAACAACATTTTTTCAAACAGCTTAATATACCTGATATAACTTAACTGTTATATTAAACGTTGTCATCAATATATCTTTGAAGAGTCGTTGTGGACCACAATACTGTGGGCAGAAGGGACCTCCAGCAGCAGCCAGTCTTACAACTAATCTATTAGGGCCTCTGAATGAAGAAAGTTCCTCACCCTCATGACATGCTAACAGCTAAATTTCCAGGCAGAAGAGATACCTCGGTTCCACATTAACATATCTTCGATGACCGTATCGGTTGCTGGCAAGCCCTGCTAATCCACCACATTTGTTTTTGCTGCTCCTCTTTAAATCTCACTCAGACCGAATGGTTAGAAATCCAGGCAGAGACATGTTAGAGTAGGGGATATGATTTGAGCCCAAAATGATCAATAAGCTAAGATCTTCTCTCTTATGCTCTATATGGCACAATGTTTTCTATTTAACTTTGATTTAGTGCCCTATATATCACATTCTTTAAGGCATAGAATGACCTACTCTGAATGAGGTGAAGCAAACGTGTCTGATATGTGTTTTTTAAGACGTTGCTTCAGAAGATGGCTTCCTAATAACTAACCCCCTTTTCTCCAATTACATAAAATCCATTAAAACCATGTTAAATTTTGATCAAAACAAACAATCTTTGAAAAATGGAAAGGAAACATATGATTGTGCCTTTGTGTTCTCCTAGCTGGATATAAACAAGTTGGATTGTTTTGAATTGAATCTAGGCCATATAGCTAGATATGGTTTAGAAACAACTGTCTTGTAATTCGGCACAGTGTAAATAAAACAAATTGAAACTGCTGACGATTTTTTATTTTTTTAAGAAGTAAATAAAAATACAGATGTGTCTGGTCGCTACACGCACACGCCGACACAAAATCATTTCATCTGTACGCTTGATGGAGCCGCCGAGCCCCGCGGGCCGGCAGCGCAGGTACCCTGTATTTAACAGACGACACAAGTTGCATTCCAGATGTACGCCGTTGTCTTTGTGTTTCGCTCTATAGAAATGCACCGGAGAGGCAAAGGAGAACGTAGAAGAGGAAGGGGTTAAAAGAGGGTGGGATGCTGGGGTGAGAGAGAATCCAGTGCACAGCTGCTTAACTAACTAATGCCTTTTCTTTCTACCCCCCCCCCCTCCCCCTCCCCGATGCAGAAAAGCAGAGCAGCTCACTGACAGAAACAGCCAAAGATACAAAAGGTGAAAATGGATTCGTCCATTTAAAGAATACTTTTTTTTGACTCTGCCTTAATGAGTAACATGCCTGATCTGTCACTCTGCATTCCAAATTAGGCCTCAGATTAGCCGTTATTGCATAAGAAGCCTTAAAAGTTGTTGGTTTCATTTAAAAAACAACAACAACAACAAAAGGAAGAGGTCCACACCAGACTCGAGTGCAGCTGCTACACCCAAACGCAGCTCACAGTGCCACCAGGGAGCCGCTGCTCTATTCACACCAGTTTAAAATCTGATTTGAAACACACGCCGCAAACTGTTTCTATTTATTTATTTTTTCTCTTTTATGGCTCCGTGGTGTTTTGAGCAGCGAGACAGATCAACGACGCACTGACATCATCAGCATTCGACAATTAGGGCCCCCGCTTATATTCTATATTTGCCACACACACACACACACACGTCCTCTGTAAATATTTACAGCACAAATATTTGTTTCAGTTCGTTCGCCGTGCACCAAACAAAACCTCACTGTACTAAACCCCGCTCCACCAACCCAACCCTTTCTGCCTCCTCACCGTCCCTACATCTGCAATTCATTGACTTTACAATTTACCACATGTGGAGATGGTAGAGGTCGAGCCTCGAACTGAATCACGGCGCAAATATGCGAATGATTTATTGTTTTAAACAAAATAATAAATAATGATAAAATTAAAACTCAGGCCCATTCAGAACAACACGACTTCTTTCCTTTTTTTCCCCCTCACTCCCATTGGCAGACCATGAACAATTACAGTTTGGACTAATTAAGCTCCGAGAATGTTGCTGCACACCGCTAATGTCAAGCAGACCCCAATTTCAGTTTAATGATGCCAAACTTTGCTTCCCAGCTCCCTCCCACTTCCAGCTCTCCAACTTAACTCCTTAAATCCAAAGCAGATTGTACTTTTTATGGTTGTTTATTGGGTTAAGAAAATAAATGTTTAAAAAATAATAGTGACCTTTTAATTCTGTTTTTCTCAAACAGAATGAGAAGAGAGAGAGAGCAGGAGAGAGAGAGAGAGAGAGAGAGAGAGAGAGGTGGAGGGTGAGTCAGAGAGAGGGAGCCGCTTCTGCCATACTTTGTAAACAAAAGTGATTTGCAAGACAAAAGGAGCGCAACCTTCCGAATAAATTCTGCAGCTTGGAGGAAAGAAAAACACAAAAACAAAAACCCAGGAGCAAAAAAGCCCCGCGGACACCAATTAGGCCTGATTAACATGTAAAGCCAATTTGATAAGGTGCGGGCTCTATGCTCTCAAATACGCATTAAAGCCCATCTTTGGGGCGTCGCGTGATGCTGTGGTAGAGCGGGCACCCCCACATAGGGAGGCTACAGTCCTAAACATTTGTTTGATTCCTGACCTTGAGGCCTTTGCTCATTAAAGGCCAAAATGCTAAGAAAATCTGAATATAAAAAATAAATAAATAAAGAGAATACATTTTTTTTGGATGCGATACGCCATTGTTATTATTATGCTGCTCACGTGTTGTTTTAAAGATACGGTCTGTTGTCGCTTTCTTACAGACAAGGCCACAGCAATACGTGGGAGTGTCGCATTCACTTACGATTATGCCATTTCCAATTAAATAAAACCACGTTGTAGAAGAATCGCTGCAGCTTTGGCCGCTCTTTCTTTTTCATTACAGGTAGTATATTCATCCCCCTTTCCACAAGCGAGCCCCACCTCCTATTTGTACCCTTATAAACCTAGTTACAGTTACACGTCGAAACTCGAAACACTCGGCAGGCGCAGAGAAATACGGAGGTCCAGGAGCGGCGTTAAGTATCTTAACATTTATAATTCTGACAGGCACCGAAAAAAAGGAAATTGCGGGGCGTGTTTACGGCCCAAAGCCGCCCAGATCTCCACTTCTTCCCTCCCTCGGCCTCGCTGTCTCCAGACCTGTTGAGGTGTGATGTTAGCCTACAGCTTCGGACTAAATCCGCCAGCTTCCCTTCTCCTTTTTTTTTTTTAATGCTCTCCCCTACAAGCCCCCGCGTTAGCAACGGCAGGAAACAAAAGGTGAACGCGAAGGGAGATGGAAAACCCGGGGTTGAACTTGGCAGCCACTTCCATAATTCAACCTGCACCCAGTGATTCAGCAGGCCTTTGTGTGGGGGGCTTTAGGGAGGAGTGGGGGAGACCACAGGGAGGGGAGAGGAGGAGAGCTCTTAAACCCCAGGCACAGCTTCATGTCAAATTGCTTAAATGATACTAAATTGTGAGCCTCCTCGGATTTAGGTGGTAGGAAAAACAAACTCTGGCCGGTTATGGCTCCCAGAGGTCAGACGGCCTCATGCGGGAATTCTTTCCTTCCTCGTAAGTCATAAAAAACACAAAAAATATATATTTTTTTTTAAACCCCGAACAACGACAGAAACGCGAGCCAGTGGATGGGGAAAATATTTTTTCGTTTCCATTTAAAACATCAATTCAAATCATTGCTATAATGATATTCAGAAAACCTACATTGCTAAGGAAACTGAAAAAGAACCGATATGGAAGAAAGGAAAAAATAAAATAAATCAGAGAATCAAAGGCTTCCTATGACAAGGCAGGCTCGTTCCAATAACACCGGCAGTCATTTTGGGAGCCCAACGTGACATGTTAGCAAGTGAGACAGCTAATCAATGTCCAGGTGAATTATTTATCCCAGTTTTATTTTTAATAGATTTATATTACAGCCACGGCCGACTTCAAAAGCTCCGGCAGCTTGAAAACAGAGGGCGACGCAGACTGAGGCGAGGGGGATGAGGCGAACTGGTACCTTTAAAAAAATAAAAAAACACCCTGTTCAGGTGCGCTCGGTGTGATTATCGGTTTTAATGTCGCGCCGTTGCCTGCGAATAAGCACCTATTCATTTTAGTGCTGGTGTGATGACATACCAGGTAATAAATCCCAGCATACAATTTAAAAAACAACAAAAACACACGTTTCCTTTTTTCAGTTAGGTGTGAAAAGGTGCAAAAGTCTCAGAGGAGCATCACTTAGGACATATTACTAAATGGACTGTTTTATCAAACTCGCCGGACGGATGTAAGAACTCCACAAGGCTGCAGGACACGCAGCTGCAATATTCCTAAAGAGAAAAAAACAAAACTACGGTGCTGAAACAAAAATCATGTCCTTTCACGTAAAAATCAGACTCGCCTTTTTAAATGCGAGTTTGTATTCAGAGCCTGATGATGAGAGTAACGAGTGACTAATTCCACATACCAGCAGTCAGCATTAACGAGGCTGACAAAATGTGCTCTCCTGTGCGGAAGACACATGCACACACACACACAATCACATGAAGAGAGATGAAGACATAGTGGGCAGTCTCACTTGAGACCATGGGCAGAAATCGTGTCAAACACAAAAGAAGTCATTACGTGCCGAGGTGCGAGTTCGTTTTCCAAGGCGTGCATTACAAAACCAAATAACACGGGAGGCAACAAAAATCCCGTTTGGTGGTTGTGGGTCGAATTTCCTACTGCCTGGCATTTGCCTCAACCTTGTAAAATGAGATGACGGGTCTCAAAGCGCAGCAATGGTTTGAAAAAAAAAAAAGCAAAGCAAATGAAAAATTATGCTGCTTAGGGTTTTGCCTTTGGCCCCGTGGGACCAGCGGAGCTAAATGATTGAGAGTGCATAATTACAACTGGGCCGATTGTGTCAAAATAAATAGCATGAGTTTGTTTATTAACAGGGCTTTAAATGATTCTGGGATTAAAAAAGAAAATAGGGAGGAAAAAAAAAGGTAGCAGATTCTTTTCAGGAAGCATGCACAGCACATCATTTAAATAAATCACAGCCTGCACAGATTTTATGTTGGGTTTTTTTTTTTGCATTTAAAACTACCATATTACACGTTATTATTTCTTTTTTGCAAAGATGCATACATGCAACTTGTATAATAATAATAATAATAATAATAATAATAATTTCCATGCAAATCTATTGTACAAGCAATTTTGCATATTTACATCCACTGTTCTGTGTGTGTGTGAGTGTGTGTAAAGGTGCAGCTCCCAGTAGTGTTAGTTATTTAGAAAAAGGGCATTTTTGATGAGGCCATGCAAACACAAATGTGTTGCATTATTTACCAGGTTAGAGGGGGGGGGGGGGGTATCATGCATTTATAACCTGATTTTGTTCCAGCAAGTCCAAATCAAATATTGTCATTAAACTCAAATAATAAAATGCATTGAATAGAACAGACATTTTTGTAGGTTTCTTCAGCATGTGGGATTTATGTATTCATCATCAGCGCGGTTATAGCGGCGCTGTGCACTTCAGGAGGAGTTGGAAAACTTGGCTTCCACTTATTTTCTTCTTGTTCTTTTTCAGCATTTTTTTTTTTTCCCCCAATCCAAGGCGAGTTTGAGTGTGTGCAGATTATCCAGCTGGTAAAACAAGGTGATAACTTACTGTGCGTGCTGTCGGAGAAAGGGATCCGTTGGGGAGGTACGGGCTGCTGAGATCAGGGATCATTATAAACGGGTAGCCCGGGTACGGTGGGCTCTTGAACAGCCCTCCATCTTGCCTTTTCGCTGCTAACATGGCGGGGGGGGGGGACATAGAGAGAGCGAGGAAAGGGAGGGAAGCAGAGGAAAAGTTTTTAATAAAGTAGCCTTGGAATGTGTTTTTTTTAATCCCGTTTCAGAAAGAGAAGTAGGCCGACAGGATAGAAGTCGCAAAGCATGAATGTCACAAAGATAGGAGAACGAAACAAGAAACTCACCCTCTTCTAAACTTTCCCTTGTTTTGTCTCTGAAAGTTTCAGATCTAGGCGGAGGCCGTCTTTCCGCCTTCGAATCAAACGCAGCGACACAAGGATTGCGTTAAACTTTTAAAAACAAACGTGGGCCCTTTTTTTTTTTTTTTTTTTTTTTTTTTTTTTTTTAAAAAGGGAAAGAAAAAAAAGAAACGACATTTCCATGCAACCAGAACTCACCTCTGAGTCCGACGAGCTGTTCTGGTTCGTTTCCGACTCGTTTACGAGCGAAGACTTGACGTCCGCTAAATCCCTTTCCGCCGAGGAGTCCGAGATTTTCTCCTCCTGCTCGCCTTCGTCTTTGAAGGAAATCATCTCATCGTTTGCGCCCAGGTCGTCCCCTCCACCGCCGTTGAGCTGCGGCATTTTTCTCCACCTCTCTCTTCTATTTTTCCTTGAGTTTTTTTTCTTCCCCCCCTCGAGCAAGAACAGCCGTTTCTCGGGTCGAAAAAGAAAAAAAAAAAAAAAAGAACCAGCAAAGTTTCAAACAGCCGTTGGTCTCCGCGAGCTCGAAAGTCCAACGGTTTTAACGTTTTTCAAATGAAAGATTCTTCTTATTAAAAGCTCTGTATATAAAAAAAAAAAGAAAGGAGGGGGATATATGTTAGCAGAAAAATGGGGGAAAGCCGGAGAAGGAGCCGAGCCGCTCGGATTGAGTGAGTTGAAGTTGGTCGGAGTGGTTTTCAGTTCAAAGGCGGCGCTGATTGACAGATAGAGAGGGATGGAAATAGAGAGAGTCTGGATTCGGGATTATTGACAGGGAGAAACACACAAGAAACTAATGAGATTCAAACAGGGAGGGACTTGAAGTGACGTTTTCATAAATAGAGAGACGGGGAGAGAGAGAGAGAGAGAGGAGAGCTGGTTGGAGGAAGCAGGCTGCAGGGAAAAAGCCCAAGGAGTCAACAGACCAGGATAGGATCCCAGCAAGGAGGGATTTTCAGCGAGTTTCTGCTTGAAAATGTGGATTCAGTTTCATACTTGGGTTGGAACTGAGGTACTTTTATGGAGTTCCAAAAGTGCAGTTATTTGTTGAAGATAAGGAAAGCAATAAAACATGTGTTAAAATTAGGGGATATGGCTCACCACTCAGGGCGGAATGCTATTAGGGGCGCTTCCACTGCCAAAAAGGAAAAAAAGAAAAATCTAAAGGGGTGTTAAACCACTCCAGCACTGTTCATCGTGGATAGACAAAAACCAGAGTCATTGAGTACTCTAGAAAGATTTTGCTAAAATGCGTCAACATGCAAACAGAACAGGTGACCTCCTGTTCGGTTAACGGTATGAATTAGGGAGGTTTGCTTTCTTATCGACTTTGCATGTTCTACACGAAACGCCGCTAGTTTCAGGAGCCCTTTGTTGCGCGAACTGTTTGAGAATCAGTGACAGTACAGTTGGCCATTTAAATCCAAAGGAAACTGAGCCCTAAAAATGTGGACACATAACCAATAAATAAAGCAATTATTGATTACCTAAATACCCCATTAATAAATACACACTTTTTTCATAACACAGTTAGAAAATAATGTGTACTTGTTTAATGTTGATTAAAATGTCTGATGGTCCTCCACTGCAATATGGAGCCCCCAAATGGGAACACTACAATAAAGATAATAATTATTTGCATTACCACAAACATATTCACATATACTGGGAATGAGTGTATCTAATTTATGTTTGTTATAAAAATATGAGTTTTATTTAATGTAAACAAAGGTTACACTGGCAGTAGCCCTATGCCCTAAAATATTTTTTATTCACTGTTTTTTTTTTTTTTTTTACATATCATGTAACGATTAGAGAGCCTTTTGTATCGTATTGTATAACAATATTAATAACACTTGCGTCCAATGTGTAATTAACTATGACTATGTCGTATTTTGCGTGGGTAAGGGGGCCAAAACTTGTCAAAGTCCTGGGTCCTAGGTTATCCTAACTCCAGCCCTGGGTGAGCTTTCACTATCAGATCTGGTGGGCGGGGCTACAGAGGATCCACCTTGCTGGTGAGCCAATGAAATAAAGTCTGATTAAATGCAGCTACTAGTACACTGCAGCAAAAAATAAATAAGGAAATAATTATATATGGTTTTTATATAGTTTATAAGAAATTAACTATCAGTAATTTTATTTTAGTTTTTACTTATTGCATTCCCTATTAATAATTATTAGGGTTTTTGGTAGCAGCAGTATGACACATTTGGCCCTAAACACCTTCATCAGTCAATTATTTCCAACTGTCACACCTGTTCCTAATTGGTTAAATATTATAACCACATTTTTACTATTTTTTACCAGAAAATCACCCCCCCCCCTCCCCCCCCCCCTCTTTCCCTTTTCTTATGCCCACTAAATACTCAAGGCCCATATAAGAAGCTGAATTACTCTGAGCTGTTTTTAGCATTATTATTTTATCTGCTTTGTCAGCTCCTTAGATCTATTTTTCATTATATTGGCTAATGTTTCCTTAGATCTATTTTTTGGGATGGAGGGTGTTATTGCATCCTACTTTCTTGACAGGTGTGATGTCCTCTGGGACGTACCTGCATTCTCACTGGCAGCACGAAGACAGAGCTGTCTCTTATTTATTTATTTCTCTCTGTCTTTCTTTTTTTATTTCTTCCCTCAGCAGCAGCCAGACTGGACACAAATAACAGACTCAGATTTGGATGCTCCATTTCCACGTCCTTTCTTTTTTTTTTTTTACGATAGATGAACCTTTTAAAAACATACAAAAGACAGATTTGTCCCAGAAAGTTTGCAACTTTTTGCTTTAGTTATTTTTCAGATATCTTATAAACTGTAGCAAGTGTTGCTCATGTTTTATGCATCAATAACTAAGGGTAAAACAAAACTATATATAAAAAAAAAAAAGCAAGTTGATAATAAATGACATTTTAAAAATAGCTACTCGGTGTCTAAAATGCATCTTCAAATTAATATTAGAAATCCGTGCCTGCAAACCCTGTTATCTGGATGTATTTATCAGTGATGAGCTCAGCAGCCGTGACTCAGTTACCTTATCTGATCAGCTGGTAAAATGCACTTTCTGGTATCTGCCAGAAATGTGATGCTGCAATCACACAGACACAGACAAAAAAAAAGACATCAATTAATTCAGTTCTAGCTACAAGAAATTGAGGTAAAACATTCATGCAGGTGACACTTGCAGCCTTGCAAAAAAATAAAGCAAGATCAAAACAAGAACAGAGAATTGTTGATTAAGAAATATTGTCTGATGCCTTCACGCCGTAAGACGCATGAAAAACCAAATATCATGACACTAATTCCTCTGTGTCTGCTGTCAGCGGGGTTGTCGGGGAGCACCGGTGGGGAATTATTGTGCACGCACGCAGCAGCCGCGGCAGAATGCTGGGAGTCTGCTCACAGACGCGCCCAGCTCAGGAAGCGCCATAAAAGCAGACGCCTGTGCTCACTGATCACTGATGTGCTTCATCTGGATGAGGTGAAAGCAGCGTTTGTGTTGGCTGGCCAAAGCCCAGACCGTTACGCATGGGGAGGGCATGAGGGGGGAAAAGAAAGAGGGGTTGCAGGCACTGGTTCTCATCCTGTCTTGTCCGTGTGCTCAGGGCAGCTGATGGAGGAAGAAGAGACACCCTGCTGTTCGGGGGGGGGGGGTCCAAAGCTGGACCTCGCACATCCCGGACCAAAGCAGAGGGTGCTCCAAGCTGGCTCCTACCCGGATTGCCACAGCAGGTACCGGAGAGTTTCCTGGGGGGCTGGCAGCGTGTTATCACGCGTGCTGAGGAGACACCTGCCTCTGATGCCGCCCCAGTGATTCTAATCTACAGGACCCTTTAAGAACAAGATGATAGGCCTTGCTGCTGCAGCCGCAGCCCTCGATGAGGGAGCAGACGCACGCTCGGCGTCTGTTGGTGTTATTTTTTTTGTTTGCTGTGCGTTTTGCATGATCACCTCTGCCCCTTGTGGCGGCTGCTTGGTAAAAACCAGAGAACCGTCCGCCAGTCTCATCTCACGAGGCAACACCGGGCCTCTGATCCCCTCTGACAGCCCTGATCATGAATTTACGGGTTCCCCAGTGAAGCTGTCACTTCATCTGTGAGTAAGAATCACATTTTTA
This sequence comes from Orestias chungarensis, assembly GCA_032876305.1. NCBI lineage: Eukaryota > Metazoa > Chordata > Actinopteri > Cyprinodontiformes > Cyprinodontidae > Orestias > Orestias chungarensis. Next base: position 2,859,435 of record JAVLVB010000546.1, on the reverse strand, counting down.
GGTTATAAAATGTAAAACACAAGCACCTCATCTCACTGGGCGACCCCACAGAAAAGGTCTGAAGGGATTTTTGATCCCTCCCTATCATTCTGAAGTCTCAAAGTAAACATTTCTGTGGTAATGTGTTTCCCTCCGATCATGTGTTTTCCTTTACATAACTCATCAACAATGTTGAGAGAATCACAAAATTACAGCGAGGGTTTAGATTTCTAACATAAATATATCTATTTTATTTTTGCAGTGTCATATTCTCACATTAATTAATTGATTAACTTCCAGCCTTTAATTTGATCATATCTATTGAGCTGGGAAACAACCACTAGTTTCTTTATCTTAATACGCAGCCAGTCCTTTATAACTTTACGGACTTGTCATGTTGTACGGTCCAGTGCTTCAGCTGTTTTTGATTGATTGATTGATTGATTAGATAGCAGATATTCTCACATTTTCTCCAACACCCTCTGATAGATTGTAGAAAAGCCCCAAACCAGGATACTTAAGACCTCTTAGCTTCATATTCGGTGTGAGGTTACTTTTTTTATACTGTATTTGGTCTTTTGTTTTGGTGTCTCAATAATCCGTCCTGGTCCTTGTCTATGTTTTCAGCTTTCACTTTAGCTCTCAAATGCTTCCCTCCTGCAAATTGCAAGTTAGGAAACGGAAACGTTCATTTCTGAAGCAAATAGCAAATCCAAGACAGTAATAATCATTGAATCAAAAGCTGCAGAAGGTATACAGTAAGCTGTGCTGTAAATGAAGAGTGAAGAAAAAACAAAACACTGCAACCAAAAAAAGTCAATTAAACAGTAATAGATTCCCATGCAAGTCAAAGGCGTGTTGTCTATTTCTAATTGTGCTGAAACTTCACAAAAGTGGCAAGAGCCAGCCTCAGGTCGTACAGTGATTTACGTGTTAGGTTTTCTTTTTCATAGACCTCCTATGACATCCAGACCAAGAGAGTTCACCCTGGCGTCTAAGGTGTGACAGTTGTCTCCTAGCTCTCGTAGCTGTCTCAGTTTACCTCAGATTTTTGTCTCTGGTTCCTGTAACCCTCTCCTCTCTTTCTTGGTATATTTAAACTCATTGCCTTCATTTCTCCCCATCCTCATGTCCTAGCTTGTACCAGGTGGACGTCTCTGTAAGTTTGCTTTCACTTTCTTGAGTAGATCTCATTCTATGTCAAACTTGCTTCCTTCTCTACTCCTGCTTACACTTAGATCCTGCAAAACTCGTCGGTGTAAAAGTTTGGGGGGTTTAATTGTTTTGTATTACATAAGTAGTAACTTTGACCTTCTGGTTTCTCTGCAGAATGACGTAAATTACAAGCATATTTTCTTCCCCCACTCTACAAAACTGAAAGATAAAAGAACATTATATGTATGTAAAGCAGAGGTGTAATAAACATGATTAATCCATAAATTGCTATAAGGGGAAAGCTTTTCTGCTAAAATAATTCGTATCTACAGTCAAATTTGGCTAATTTGACAAATCTTTCGACTAGATAGTTCTTTCGGTATCAGATAAATTTGTGGTTTTTTGTTTTTTGTTTTGTTTACTTATGTATTTGTAAACATGTTTGCCTTCGAACATCGCTAATTTGTTCATGACTGCCACGTATTGCACGCTTTCAAATTTGAAATTAAACACAAAAAAACAAAAAACAAAAACATTTTCGCCTAACTAACTTTTACCTCGAGCATCCGTGGCACATTTCTCTCCCAAACTGTTAATTATCCATCAAGCATCCATGGTGCCAGCCATGGCCAGTAAAAAGGTCCCTCATTAGTTGATTCAAATTTTACTGCAAGAGTTTTTCTGCCTTTTTTTTCCGCCCCGCATTCACAAAGACTCGTGTTTTATGTAACATGTTTATTACAGCAGTTTTTTGCCCCCCTCTCCCTAAGTGGAACTCAATGTTTAACCCGAGTTGCTTTTAGTCGAGTGTAAATGTTCTCCATTGTTGGGACTCATGCTGTATAACATATTTGCCATTTACCGACAGCACGGCTAATGTAAATTTAACCAGTGGGATAATACAGCAGTTAGCTGCAATTACTTGGAAACTAATGGAGCTCGTCATTACTTTTAAAACCGGCATTGGAAAGCAGAATAATCCGATTAAAAACAAAGAGTAAAAACAAATCAGACAACGAATATACATGTAAATGCCGGCAGTGTTCGAATTGTCCGCTTAACGGCGTCCTCTCTCGTTTTGTCACGATGAAGCTGACGCACGTATAATCGTATACATTTCTTCTTGTTTCTATAGTAGAAAAGCAATGCCTCAATACAATGTTGTGCTTAAAAAAATTGAAAGGTTGCATGCACGATCTGCGCTCATATCTCCTTATGAAAATGACTTACAAGAATAGAAAACAATCCTCACAATGTTATGGTCTATGTTCTCCTACTGGTAGTCAGGTAGCACTGACATACAGCACAGACATAAACAGATTATCAATTAGTCAATATTCCAATCTAAGATAGTACAACTAATACCAAAACAAGGTTTTCATGGGGTTTAAAGTTGATCAATCTGTGTTCGAAACAGGTCACAGGAATAGGCCATGAGGTTCCTAATAGTGGTTTGGGAATGCAAGATTGATGCCGACCATTTCTGCTTTTTCATAACCCAACAGAGATGAGCCGGGTGTCTCCGGATCCGTCCCTACCCGTCATCGTGGGAACCATATCGGACGGCTACGTGAGCTGTCTCCCGTGGCATCCAAAACAAAAAGCCAAGCGTTTTTCAGAAACGGACGCGATAGTCATTAATCAAGGTCACAGACGCGTCCCCCGGACTCTCTAAACATGGAATCCACCTGAGAGATGAGGTGACTTATGTGCTGTGGGCTGCCGCAGGTCTGCGGGAGCGACACACAGGCTCTCCCGTTCACCTGTCCGTCACAGCAGCATCTCGCAGGGAGAGGCCAGCCGAGCTGCTGTCGGCTAGCTGCGAAATGTTACTTAAAGGTCAGCGCTATTGAAGCCAATGGGTTGTTGGTTTGAGAAATGTTTTCACACTGGCTTTGCAATGGAGGCATCAGGCGTCAGGCTGCCAAAGGGGATTTTTCTACTCTGATTCATGTCTTAATGCAGGAAAGAAACTTTGGAGCTGCCTTGTAAATTACACTTCAGTTTTTTTTATTTCACTGGTATTTTATGTGCTGTGGATACTTGGGAAGTGAAACAAATACAATTTTTAATTTCAGCAAAATATGAAAATACAACAAGTATTATAATTCATTCTTTATTTATTACTAACACACAGAAACAAAATTTAGGACAACTAGTCAAAAGTAAACCCATAAATCCAGTTGTTCTCCATAAACCTTGGAGAGTCATTACCGAGCATCACTTAACAAACATTGTAACCTCAGGGACACATTTTGGAGAGGTTTAATCACAGTAATGTTATTAAAAAAAACTGGGCAAGAGGAGAAGGTTTTAAATTGCAAAATCTGTTTTTAATGCAAGTTTTAGTAAAAGCAAACAAACAAACATTGAAGGAATTTCATCTAAGGTCCTGTTTGTTGTTTCCCACAACCCATGTAAAGGACGCAGCAAAAACAACGGAAGACAGTTCTCTTGTCAAATAACAGTAAAACATGGTGGCAGTATTATGATGTGGGGATTGTTTTCTCATGCATGATCAGAAAAGCTGATGAGAAATGATGATTTAACAAAATGCAAAAGACTCTTTGGCAAAGTCTTATCTTCCGTAGGGGAATATCAGTAAACATACAACAGGAGTTACAGTCTGATGGTTTAGTTCAAAGTGTTTAAAATACTCCAGATTTTAATTTGAGAATGACTGGCATAATTAAAAAGTTGAAAATAAAGGATAAAATAAAATAAAAAATCACAGAATGGATAAAAACCTCAGTACATAACACAAAAGACCAGCAGCTTTAAAGCAACACTAAGTAACTTTTAAATCTTCATACAATATTTTCATAACTTTTTTGATTATATGTCGACTTACAGTTGGTTGAATCCCACCTCTGTCATGGCCCGATGGGGTCCATATCACTTTAACTGGCACTAAGCAACTTTGACGAGGGTGGCAGGAACCCTGCCACACAAAACGACTACAAATGTGCCGACTGCTTTACAGCATACGTCACTTCCCCCGTTTCTATTTTCAACATCATCATATGATCCCTTTGGGATAAATAAAGTATTTTTGATTGATTTGATCAATTTATGAGATTTTTTCCCCACAATTAGATTCATCACCTCATCGCTATTTATCCTTCACACAGCCACTGGAAACAGAAATGTACTTCAATCCAACTGAAGGGGATTAGGATTTCACAACATTGTGCGCTGGTCCTCATAGTAAATGCAGTCTTCCTGCTGGCAAAATACTACCGCTTTTGTCCGATGGCAACAATATTAAACCAAAACTGAAACTTTTGTTGAGTTGTTTTAATTTAATCAAAGGATGGTTCAAAAAAATGTTGGCTGGTATGGGCTAAACGCAAATGCATGACACACTTTTCAGATTTGGATTTGTCACACAGTCGAAGAAAAACTCCTTTTTCTTCCATTTTAGAATTATGCTGTTCTATGAAATGGGTTTGTACAATGTGGCTAACTGGGGTTCTTTAATTTTTTACTTTTTTAATTTAGGTTTAATAAGCCAAACAATACATTATACATGAATTACTCTGTTGCTTTTCTGTTGTGCTCGACTTCCTCAATAAAGGCTTCTTCATGAATTAATGCTAAAAGAGACAGATCATGTCCCGCTAAAGGTAAAGTCACACAATTTACCTAATCTATGAACTTTTCTCCAGAGCCAAACTAAACTGAGATCCAGACCAAACATGGTGAAAAAGCTTTTTGCTGAGCCATACTTTGTATCCATGGGAAAAAACTGGGAGGTTTCCCTTTTCTTTTAGTCCTGTTAGGAGGACCCTAGACATCTCTGGTCTTTAATTGGGGAGGAACTCCTTTTTTAGAGGCTGGGATGCATCCTTTAGAAGGTGCTTCCTGAAACAGGAAGCAGGAGCCGCTATTGTGAGGAGAAAGAAAGAGACAAGATGTGTGTGCTTCATTTTTCTCACAAAGGGGTATTAATTAAAATCCAACCGAGAGCAAGTAGACCTTTTAGGCTCTTCTGAATGAAGCGTCATTATGCCCATTGTGTCTTTTTTGAAAGTTTCTATTTAAGCTTTGAGAGTTTTGAGAAGTTCTCAGAGTGTTTGTCGGTAAAAATTCGAAGGAAAACAACATGATTTACGACACTAACATTTTCTCATCATCTTTCCAAAGAAAAAAATTAGATACAATTACTCATACACTAAACTCATTTGAACTAGACATCACTGCTCATTTATGCAGGCATAAAGTAAAGTCTGTCTCTATTTAAGTTCCTGGAGAGGACCAGCAGCATATTTAGCATCAGCACTTGCTACTGAGCGACACAACCGAGCCATGACCTCGAGTCAAGCGAGTCGCTTCTCTACGCAAATCTGAGCAACATCGCATTAATGCAGCCGTGGTTTTATTAACAAAATGGAAGATGAGCCCATAAATGAGGGTTTTTGTGCAAGACGAGACCAAAGAAAGCTAAACGTCACCCAAGGTTAAGCTGAGAGCAGGTTAGGGCCGAGTCAAAGGATCCTTTCCGAGGCGTCTCATAATACAGTCATTACCTTTTTACAGCAGAAGAGGGAAAAAGGCATCTAATAACTTAATCAGTTTGTCAAATATATCCACTTGCACACAGATTCTTCTATTATGTAAAAAAAATATTGCGGCTTTCTGTGTTTTGTTAAATCAATATGACAAAACTGAGGCTTTTTATTTTGTTACCTATTGAAAGAGAAACTATAATTTTTCACTTTTCAGCACAATACAGTGCACTAAATACAATACTTTTTACTTTGTGTAATATTAGGAGAAATACACAAAGACAAAGTGAATTTATCAGTACAAGCACTTGTAAAAAAAAATCTTTAAAACAATAAATACATATCTTGTTGCAGCAGCATAACCTTCAACATTAGATTGCCAAGTTAAAAAATAGTGGTTTTTATCAAAATGTCTCAATCAATGGTTTTCCTGCTGTTATTAGGAACTTTTTTTTTACAAGATTGGAGTGTATGGAGGAAGAGAGATCGTTGACTATTCTTTGCAAAACGTTTCGTTTCTCTTTACCTGTTTTCTCTTTATCCTCTTCTTGATTTAGGTCTATGGATAGTTGGCTGTAAAAGAAAGATGGTGTTATGTTATGTGACAGCTTTTTTCACTCACTATTCAGATTTATATTACAAATTGTCTGTGATTTCAAAGCATCCGTTAAGCAGTGTAAAACAAAAAAAACAAAAAACTAACTTTCCTCTCACCAGAGTTCAATCTTCCAGCGGTACATTAGGGAAACCTAAATACTCTCTCTTCACTATTCGCTCACAGGGAAATGTTAACGACTAGATAAAAAATCGAGTTCAACCTGACCAGGATATTTCACACGACACGAGCAATCAAATGCGAAACTCCTTTTAAGTCCCTCCCACTACAGCATATGTACATAATGGCTTTCAGATATCATGCGAGATGTAAGTTCTGCCCTGATTGTGTGTCAGCAGCACTCTACAAGCACAGAATGTCATTTTCATCCTGGAGCCTTGGGTGAGAGAACAAATGTCTCTGATCTTGTTTGGGCCTTTACACACGAACATGTTTCACTCTTAACCCTTTCAAGCTCTTTTGAAGGGGTTTAAAAGACTTGACCGTGTCAGAGTGCATCAGCTGTCGCCTCTATCAGGGTGTCTTCCAGGATTGTCCTGAATTTAGCTCCATCCACCCTTCCGATCAACTCAAGCCGGCTGACGAACAGCCATGCTGCCACTACCATGTTACACAGTGAACATTCCCTGTGTAACATAAATACTCCCCCCACCTAAGCTGTGAAACTCTGCAGCTTCTCCAGAGTTACCCAAGCTGTCATGCTTTTTTATGTGTTCAAGGCTCTCCTTTCCCTGCCTGTTTGTTTAAGTTCCTGTAAAGGAATTGCAATGTTTCTCTCTACATTCACTTCTTCAAAATGCATCGGAAAACACACAGCTCAAAGTCTTGATTGAGGCAATGTTTGCACAAGAATTCAGGTAACGAATGGACCAGCAGGTGTTAACGAAGTGGGGACAACGAGACACGAGGTTAGAGGTCATAAACATGATTGTCAGACCATACAAATCTGACCCATGAGGTTAATGGAGGACCAAAAAGGACAAAGTTAAATAAATAAATAAACCAGGGGAATAAAAAATCTACCAATAAATGTCTCATTGTATAACATAACACACATTACACATAAATGATTAAATGAAATAATAAAATGTACATTTTTAGTGAATACATATATAATCATTTCCCCCTGTATTTATTTATTAACATACTTAAATCACCAACAGGGAGTTGCCAGTCTCTGGCAATGTTGGGGATCACAAGCTAAAAGGTCGGAACTTTGAGCCTCTGTTTTGAAACAATGCTTAAGTCGTTTAGGTTCACCCCCAAAGTTTCAAAGTTTTGGGCCCTTAGACACCCAAACCTTGACACCTCCTCTAAAAATCCTCATAACTGCCTATTTTAAAAGTTCAAGCACCAGAAATAACCTAATATACATCAATACTAGCACTAGCATACAGCCAAACATTTATAGTGTTCCTGGAAGATGGAGCCAATTAGCTCCAGGGAAAATGACTGCAGCTTCTGGATTGGTTGCTTTACATAAACCAGCCAATAGAGTGTTAAGTAGCATTGAACTTTAAGTATTTTAGCAACCACACTAAACTCGAGTCAGCATTTAGTCCAGGGCTGTCCAAGTTTCCTAGAGCCAATATTTTGCATCCTACAGATGCAGCCCTTCTCAAACCCACCAGGATCAGATGCATGGCTCATTGCCAGGCTTCTGAGGAGCTGAATGATATGATAGGGGATCCAGGAGAGTTGGAGCAAGGACCTTAAACACTTGATTTGGGCTTACCTCCTCTGGTGTGCCGAAAAGCATCACAAATATGCAAACAAGTCCACAACATTCATGTTGTAAGACGATCACGGCTCGTTTTTGAACGTAAATTCTACATCTACGGTCAACTTTCAGCTCTAAGTTTGTTTGATTTTTTGTTCAAAAAGTGATGGAGAAATCAAATAAATAATAATTTTCATTTTCACTAAAATGCTCTTTTGTTGTCAATACAACACACACTGTTTGCTCACAGCTGTTCTCAAATGTCCATCAGCCTTTTGTTCTAACGCACAACGGATGGAGGGATGGGAGCGTAACAAGTTTAAGGGCATACTTGGTTCAAATATTGATCACCTCTTAGGTATTTGCTGTTTTCTCCCTAAAATTGATTCAAAAAACATCATCCTAATCACACAGTCAGATCTGTGTTATAGGCAGATCAGATGCGGCGCAGTCATTTGATGAACACCCCAAAGCTTCGGTGTTTCAGCTGGAGCCCTCGTGGTCTCCAACAAAGTTCCTAATTGAGAAATTAATGCAGAAAAATCAATTGGCCTAAAGTTTTTTTGTTAGATACGTTCCTGAAGGCTTCAAGTGAGGAAGAATCAATGCTTTCCACATGGGTGGCTGCCCAGCTCCCTCACCATTTTGTTTATATGCTCATAGCTGGAGGTTTTCCGATATATGAATTGCAAATGAAATAAACATTAATGAGTTTTCCACCTTTTCACAATTCCATGTGCTGTCGGATGCATATTTCAGAGGATGAAATCTTATACTTAACCAACGCTTAGGTATAACCTGAGCTTTCTGGCACTGGAGAGGTACTATGTAGAAATGGTGGCCCTTAACAGAAACACTTTTGAGCTTGGCCTTATTTACACTTCAAAATGAATATCTTTTAGCAGTCTGTGATCATCTGCAGCATTGTAGGTGGATGAATCAGCCCGTTCTGTGGATCCCTTTCGCCCGGAGGACGCCACGCTTATTTAGGGCCATTTGAAAGCTCGGCACATCATCATCGTCGGGTCAACAAAAAAGACGCAACCTTGAATTCCCTTTGACACAGCCGTCTTTGTCTGGTCGAGGATGCATCACATTGTTAGGACTCCAGGCACGAGGCGAAATGGAGAACTTAGGGCAACAGCAGACATAAGACGGCTGTGCCCCCCCCCCCCCCCGCCTTAAATTTACAATCATGAGCAGGGAAAAGTGGGCATTTACTCGCGGTTGGTGGATGGTTGGAAAACGAATGCTGTGTTTCTCCTTGTGCTTGTTAACCACCTTCGAAATTCATCATAGGCCCGGGGATCAGATCACAGTATTATTTGATCAATATTAATAAGGATAGGCAAACTCCTCCAGTAATTACCACAGTCTCTGGGCTTTGATTTGGACCATTACTAACGCCTCTGCATCTTTAGATAAAAAAAAAAAAAGCGACCCCCTTTTATTTTGTAACATTAAATCCCGACATGCATCTTCTGAAAGCTCTAATAAGACAAAGATAAGATTTGCATCCCCATACAAGTGTCTTTTTCAATTGATTAGGAAGCCGCCATTGATGTGTGAGAAATTGATGTTTTTCTCTGTTCTTAAGGGCGGCTAATAGAAGGGGCGGGCTTCGAGGAGGAGACTTTGCCACTTTGATCTTCAATCAGTAAAAAATCCCACTTCTTTTTTTGTCAGGCTATTTTTGGTAAATAACAGTGACAATCTATGCGGGCCTAGAAATGGAAAAGAGAGGAGGAGATGGGAAGCGAATGTGCGGGAGCGATAAAGAGGGATTGGCGCGAGTGGGAGAAAAGGGCATAAATAGCTCGCTTGTTAAATTATAAAGTGAGATAAGATTATCCTAAATCCAACAAAGTTTTGCGCGACACGCTCTGGTGCCGTCAGCTCACATGGCCGATGGTAGCAAATATTTCCTGTACGCTTTGTGTGACTACATCACGACATCAGCGGCAGCCCTCTAATTAGGCCCCATGAAAAACAACAGGTGGATGTGAGAAAAGTGATAAATCAGTGTGCAGATCTGGCTGCCAAAAGCCCTGTTGGCCTTTAGGTCTTTCTTTTTCTTTTTTAAACCTCTTCTTGATGCGTCTGCAGAAACGAATGGTTGGCGGACACGCACACTGAACAGATGCACAAGACATCTTGTACGTCCCACGCATATTTGTGCAGCACATCACTGCTGTCTGGCAACTTTTCATTCTGATTCTCTGTCATCTTGATTGCGCCTATACAGGCCAATAACTGGCAACGCCGCCGTGTGGTATGGGATACAGCGAATATAGATACACGGTAAAAAGGGGGCTTTCTCAAATGTCACTTGCAGACAGTATGAAGACAAAGATGAGCTCCCATTAAGTTTTTCACTTGCACTTTGAGAAATATTAATTTAGTTTCTATTATTATTGATTTAGATGGCTTTAAGTATTCACATTAAGAAAATTCTCATTACTCTTGTAATGTTGAGGGGTTTGCGGCGGTAAATTAAAAGCATGGTGCTGGCAGCATCACGCTGTGCAAGTTTGGGTATGGAAACTAGTGAAGTTCAAGGGATAGATAACAGCAGCAATGTACAGAACGTATGTTTGATTAGAACCTGCGTCAGCACGCTTTGGACTTTTCAATTGGCCAAAGATTCATCTCTTTGCGCACAGGAAAGATAAGACAGTGACTTTGGGATAACTATAAGAAGGCCTGTAGAGTCGAGGGTAACTGTCATTCTCACAAATGAGTGTGATTCCTTGAAACAGCACAAAAGTTACATCGACACATTCTCAGTACAAAATAAAACCTTAAACCAGGTTTGATTGCAAAAGCTGGAACTGATAAGCTAATAAATCTCGTGGTTCAGTTGCAGGAGACGGGAGCTACAGCGGTTAGCCGGACGAGCGGGGAGCTGGAGATGAGGCTAGAAACAGAGGGAGCTCGGTGGGAGGCTGTGGAGGGGCTTGGGGCTGGCTCCAGGCAGAGGAGATAGCAGCAAAGATTTGGAGGCCTGGGATCACGGAGAAAGAAAACACTCAATAAACCCTGATGGATGGCAGGGGGGGAAACCTAAAAGGCCCTCAATAAATTCAAGCATTCATTTATAACCTTGAAGAAGCAAATAGGTTTGTTGGGCAATTCAAGCAGCAAATGGTACATACAGATAATAATAGGTATTAAAAAATGAAAACTATGACTGAGTTACTTTAAAAAGAGGATATTATCGCTTACAGTTCGAAGTAGAAACACAACACCACAGTTTTTAGGTTTAGAAACCCAGAGAACTGCGAATTAAAGACTGATTAAATCAAATATGAGGGGATCTGTTTGTAGATCATCGACAACACAAATTAACTTGCCGTATCAAGAAATTTGGCAGACGATGCAATGAATACTCCTGTTTTAATGATCCTTTCCTCCTAATGCATTCATTACAATATTTTTATGGCGCTTTATTTATTTAACTGAGTTGATATGTGCATGTTGGATTTCCAAATACCAGGACCGGATGACCTCCCCACAGTGTAATCACAGTGTTGTATTGATTTTGTAATTTGTGAGTGAGTCATGAATATGGATTAAAAGAAAAAGGCTAAAGCAAAATAGAAAAAATGCATTATAGACGGGAAGCACACAGCAGACGAGTCTGACTGTATTCCCCGTTAAAACTGAGAGGAGAGAAGGTTGTGAAAAGTGTCAAGGCGCCGCCGCAGCTGAGAGGCTCCGGTGAGGACGGAGGGAGGTGGGGAGGGATTTGTGAAGCAGTTACCGGCTCACTGAAGCCCCTGACCCTCGACCAGCAGCCGCTCAAATGTAGCTCGAGCCAAATAGTATACATAAGAGGCTGTTTTCTGTTCTTCCAGCCCACGTACTTGAAAAAGTTGTGCTTATGCTTTACTCTGTCTAAAGATGGCTCGATTCTCCAAATATCTCAAAGCTAAAACGACTCAACAAAGAAAATCCACACGAGCAGCCAAAAAAAAAAAACAACCCCCCCCCCACTTAAAACTGATCAGTTCTGTCTTTCCTGAGTTAGCCAAACTTAAAACAGCAGCAAAGAGACAAAGAAAAAAAACTTTGTCATCTTTCACGGGGAATAAAAATTTCAGGAGGGCGGTTGCTCTTCGATCCCTGCAGGTCCATTAGTACCCCCCCCCCCCCCCCC
>JAVLVB010000546.1:2786256-2845601 GCA_032876305.1 Orestias chungarensis | reverse complement strand
CACACACACACACACACACACACACACACACACACACACACACACACACACACACACACACACACACACACACACACACACACACACACACACACACACACACACTACGTGAGGCCCTGGACGAGGCTTCCCAGCTCCCTCAATATTTCATAGGATGGGCCCATGCTGACTAACTCAAGGCCATGCGAGCAGTTCTCTCTAACCGTTGTGAGCGCTCACAATCTGCTTCCCGCCTGCCAATATCCCCCATCATAAAAACAATAATATTTAGAGCCACTTCCCAAGAATCGGTTGAAAAATACAAAGAGCAAAACACCATCAAAGATGAATACTGTCAAATACAAACAACGCATAGGTTTGGTTTTTGTTCTGAAGGTGAACGAAAGCGTAAAACCATTCAGAATGATAAGGCCAGGGTGAAAAAATTGGAAATATCCTTTGGGTTTGAAACAGGTAAAAGTTTTAGAAGTAAAAGTTGTTTTTTATTGATTACATAAAGTTACCCCATGAAAACGTCTTTAACCTTTTCTTTTACAATTCTGTTTCCATTATCCACTCATGGAGATCGTTGAAGGTGAAGCCAAATAGGTAAAGTTAGAATTAATAAAGTTAGCAATCACACAGTCCAGGAAGGAGATCAACCCCGAAATAAAAGCAAAAGACATTGTGAAGATATTGGAGGACATTATGAAGAAGTAATTATTCACAGTTAAATGAGTTTGGTATCAGTATGGACTTAAATACCACACCACTTCAAAATGAAATAAAAAAGTCAGATTACAGTACAGTTGAACTCAGGAACAGTCCTTATATTTTACTAAACAGAGACGCATCTCAAGAGTAAAGTATTAAGGTGTCAGCATTTAAAAAAAATAGTTTTCTGCTCCTTTTGTGACTGAAAAATCAACAACAGATGAAATGGTGAGAAAAGAACAATATGTGCAAATAATGAAGCAACAACTGAAGTTATCATTGCAAGCTGGTAAAACCCGGAGACAGATGGCTTTTTCGAATAAACATTGATCCTGCTAATACTGCCACAACAGTTAAATTTTCTCTATTTTAGAAGGAAAAAACCCTCCTCTGATTATTCTAAATTTAGGAAATAGAGATTATTAGGTAACCCCAGTTGAAAAGAAGAAACGTTTCCTCGGATTTCAGGTGCAACCAAAAGGTTGTGTATGGTTTGTATAGAGGGTATCTAAAGACCTGGTTTCAGCTGGGATTATTTTCTTGAAAGCAATTGATCATTTGGAAGGTTAAGAGGTACAGTGAAATTAGTCACTTTACACTAAAAACGTATTTCTAAAGTCCTCCTGTTGTCTTTGTTGTGTTTTCAGCAATGCAGTCCTAATGCTGTATTTTTTTTAAAACAAAGTTTAGTTATGTTTAGTTTAGACTGGAAAAAAAAAACACACAAAAAATACGTTGTTCAGGAGCCAGTTTAGTTTGGTGCGACCTGAACTAGTCCATCACGTCGTACTGACACACAGAAACAACCATGCAAACATACCGTCACTCCTACGTACAATGTAAAGAGGCTAGTTAACCTGTAAGAAGGAACTGGAAACAAACTGGAGCAATGTGCAGAAAGCTCCCTGTTGTGATGTCTGCAGCACCTACATCGAAACTCGGGATAATAGAGATCAGTCCTACTCTCTTGTAATAAAAACTATAGGTTCCAGCAGAGATTAGCAAATTCTACATTTGTGCTGGTAGGACAGAAACACCCCTAACAAAAATTGTCAACAGTAATTGTTTTCATGTAGACTTGATGCCACTTTTTACTGTTTCCCAGCGGTGATACTAAAAGATGTTTCTTCCTGATTTATGATCTTCCTCAATGTATCTTAACGGATCCATGGTATCCAGGTAATATCCAGGTTCAAACGTTTTGTTCAAGCAACTTAACGGTACATTTAAGTGTAGAAGACGGAGCAAAGCAATGAATACCAAGTCACAACGCTCGATTTGAGTTCATATGTGAACCACTAAGCTCTATTTTAATAAATAAAAACAAAATAATCTTCATTTTAAGAGCCAAAGGATCAGTTTGCTTCCTCGACTTCATACTAATCATGATGATCATTAAGGATGTTTATGCTATAGTTTAGAATAAGGACAAAAAATAATATACAATATCACCTTTTATTCCATTTCTGACCCTCTCTTTGTTTCAGAGTCTATTCAGCGTTAATATCAGACCATCAAATACTCCAATTTTCACCACTCTGCCTTGTTTTTTCTAGGTTTTCTTCGAGCTCGGTGTCATCGGAGAGTAAACTATGAGCACGCTTTCAGTCCTTTGTATTTTTCCCCCTCCACCTCCCTTTTCGCCGGATGTGTGCGTAAGCGAGCCGGTGCACGTAGACGCGTGCGTGTGTGCGCTCGCAAACGAACCTGTGCAAGCTTTGTTTTCCTTTTGAACATCCCTTTGATGTTACTGTTTATTTATTTATTTCCCTGCCTGCAAAGGCCCTGTCTGAGCGGTTAGGACTATGGCGGATTGAGCGTGCGTTGCTTTGAGTGCCATTCATCAGCGAGGAGCCTCTCTGACGGATGAACCGCTGACCCCCGGCCCTCTGCACCACAGCGGCTCCGAGCTGGTGCTTCGCCGGGGCATTTTTGTTTCTTAGGGAGTCATGGTGTAACCGGGAGAGCCCTGTGCTTCATCACCGATCTGTCTGGCTCAGCATCAGTGTGTGCCACTTGTAAAACACGGTCACTTTGGTTTTCTCGGCTGTAACGAAGCTATTATCTCCAGTTAAATTCCTGTTTTGAGTCATGAGTCTTGAGTAGTCACCAAAACTACACTGTTCTTCATTTTACTGGCACTACTGGTAATGATTAATAAATATTTAGGTACTTTTGAGAATTTTTTTTTTTTACCACCCTTCTGTTTGTACACACCAGTCAGATAAATGTAGGTCTGCTTCCGTCTTGCTGTTCAAAGTAAAAAGTGTTTCAATATCTGTTTGTTTTTCTGATCCATTTCTCAAGTTAGGAAGAGAGTAACATACATGTCTTATTTTGTCTTTCCTGTTTAGAACAATGGGTAGGAAAATGCATTACATTTGCCTTACTTTGAATGTTATGCTTTCTTGTATTTTCGCTTTTGAAGAGTAGCTCTATTAATACTGGGCATATCTATAGATTTAAAGACAAAGTTTGCATAAACGTTTTTGCACTTCCGCCTTACTTGATCGGGACGCTACCGTGTCTGTTTTTAAGGGCAAAATTCCTGTCATTGGTTGTAGAAATAGTCAGGAGTAAAGCTGATCATGTACATATTTGCTTTGCTTAAAAGACATATTCTCCTATTTTATTATTGCAAAGGACATGGGGGTCTCATCATACTTGCACTGTGCATCTGCAAGGAAACAAGGCATGTTTGACACATGTAGTTACTTTGATAAAAAAATAAAGTATACATTAAATATGCATCAGTCATAGTTTGAAATGAGGTTTTTTTTGTAGTTTGTTGGGGTTTTTTTTTTTTACTGAATTTCATGCGCCGTTACAGAATAGTGGATTAAAACAAAGGAAAATTAAATTTAAAAGCTCAGATTTCTGCTTGATGCAGATGATTTTTAAGGCCTTCTCTATTTCAATCTGTTGACCTGATTTCTAAACAAGGAAGATATTTTACTTGGAGACTCAGTACAAAGTTGAGTAACTGTCCATGGTGCTGACAGAACCTGTTCAACATTTGCTAATCTAAACACTCATTTGTGTAGATCTAATATTCCATGGTGCAATTTCTCTGGTTGTCTCTACGTTGCCACAACAGAGACTTTATGACGTGACGTTGTGACCTTACAAGTCAGTGTCCTGAAGCTTTTCTGGCTGTCTGGAAACTAAATTTCACATTTAAGAGGGCCTTTCTTTTACTCGCAAGGTCAGATGATTTTCCTTTCCATGTTGGTTTCCTCTGCTTTGAAGCAATTCTCTCATGCATGTCCCCCGGTTTCATGTTCAGCTTGTCTTTGTCCACATGTCTGGCCTTTTCTTGGATTCTTGGTCTTCTCTGGTGGATAGCCATCATCCACCAGTCAGGTTATTGTAAATCTTGGATTTAAACTCCTGACAGATGTCTGCTGAGGCTGACAGATAAAACTCATTTAAGAGTATTGACTAACATTCATCATCAACCACAACTAGCTTTAAAAAAAGTCAAATTTTGCAATACCAGGTTGGATACTTTAAAAAAGTGTTCTGTTGAACTTGACTGGGTTTTCACTATTATGCTTTATGATAATGGTAGTTATCTGATCAACATTAAATTAACCATAAAAATAACTGTTTTAAAAAGACGATTTTAGAAACTTAAACCTATAACAAACGGCTTTGTACATATTTTTAGGTGGGATGAAATAAATGTCATTGTTTTTCTGTTCACATTTCTTCCTGAGGGAAACTTAGCCAAATTTCTAACATTTGACAATATTAGACTGTTTAATAACTTCTTTTTTTTTTTATTCTAAGATGTTTGTACCAGGATTATGAAAAAGCTGCTAATAGTATCCATTCAAGTCAAATACCTCAAAAAGCTTTTACATGTTTAAATTAATCTATTTAGTGACTTGCTCAACCAATTTGAATGATTTGTTTGTATTCTTTATGGCTACAAAACTGGTAAATGTTTTAAGCTTTAAACAATCCAGCTAATTTAATTACATCAAATGTATGTTCTTCCTGGTGTCTGTTAGGAAGTAACCAACGTTCCCTCTAAGCTGCGCGCTTGCACAATCGCGCACTGCTCGGACATTCTCAGCCCACAATCAAATCTATGCAGTGCATAAAATAAAATCCAACGTAAACTATACGTTGAGCTCAGACATCAGTTTTCACTATGGACCAATGACATATAACGATCTAACTCGGTGTCCAGCTAGTGATGGGTAGATGAGGCGTCATGAAGCGTTTCAACACATAGCAAAACTGTATTGATACTGTGTCGATACTGTGTCACTGAATACTGACACCTGCTGGACATTAAAAATCGTTACAGGCAACGTAGATAGACTGATCTGATGAACCACTGTGTACAATAACATTTAACTCATTGTATGTTATTGTATATTATATATTGTATTATTTCATAACCTAAGTTAATTATAAAATATCTGATATTCTTAGATACAGTCAATAAATAATGTGAACATGAACCATAAAGTGAAAATTTTTCGTTTGCCTTGAGGGTGCTCCATAGTTGACGCTATACCGAAAAAGATCAAGAATTCTTTTCGCAAATGCATCCCGTTGACAGATTCGCTTCCTTATAAACACAGTTTGGCGCCTCAGTTTCATTTCGAAACAGTTGCTGTATCGGTCATGTGACTTGCTGAAATCAATACGCGCACCGACACGGGTTTTGGTCTATGAGCTTAATACATGCGCCGACGCATTGTTGTGGCCGGACCCATCAATATGTCCAGCCAATGATACGATACGATTCACTTTTGCTACGCAGCCAATCATCGCATGCTATTGTGTGTACGTGCCTTGCCCATATGCGCTGTGTCACCGTGCAGATTTGCTAGGTTGGAAAAGTGTGGCGGAGTTAAGAGACGCAAAAGCTAACGCCCTACCATGGCTAAGCGAACGGACAGTGAGACATCCACTCATCGAGCCAAAGTAAACAAGAAATGCGCTTCTTCTAAGATGGAATGGCTGTCGGAGCTTGTGCAAATAGAAAAACAAGTGGTGAAACTGGGTGAGATTTTTTCTTTTTCAAGTGAGAAAGATTTACTCTGCAAAAAAAAAAAACATTGTGCAGAATGTGAATAAATGATATGTCTAAAAGGTGTAATGTGTCATTTCTCACCATGGCCAAAGCAGGACTCTTACTTAAAACATACTACGCATCTCATGGACAGCAATGTTTTTGTTTTTTTCATTTTAAGTGGAGCAAACACTTATATTAAAAGCACACTAATGGGAGTTGCTGCTGTAATCTGATTATTTTAATAAGCCATGTAACTCTCTATGATCCCAGATTTATAACAGGTGTAATACTGGTGTGTGGCCATAGTGCGCACACCTGATGTTGCTCACAGTGGTCGTCAGTGTACTCAGATAGCCCAGACGCATGAAAAATTAGAGGGAACATTGGAAGTAACCCCTGATTTTATTGATTTGAAGACTGGGGACCAATATCTCCCAGTTTAAACTACTGATAAATAATAAACTTTAATGTCAGTCTGAAGGTTTCTGAAAAACTTGAAGGAGAATAAGGTGTATCTAAACATTTCCTTAAAGATACAACGCAGCTTACAGAGGATCCTTCTGAAACCTTGAGATCTGTCTGTTCAGTTGTCATCAAATGGCAAAAAGGGAAGAAAAAAAAATCACACAAAAAAGTATTAGGGCATTCAGATGAGCTCTGAATAGTCTGTTTTTAAAGAGGTTTCATTCATGATTGAGTAGTTTGTGATGTTGTTATGAATGAAATGAAGAGGAGAGAGGAAGGAGTTTATTGATGGGGCTTTTTAAAAATCAGTATATTGAAGAAAATATCAAAATTTAACTGGTGCCTTAAAAACCATGTTGTTCAAAATTCAAACCCCACTCAGTTTTATTCATATGTGGATGCTTTATCATAAAAACCTTCGAAAATACGGTCATTTGGAAATAAAACGCCAGGCCTTAATAATAGATACATTTCACACATTTATTTATCACACATTTATACCAAAGTTCTAACTAGTTTAATATGTTTGTTGCCATTGATAGGGTCAGTGGAAGCACAACCGGACAGAAGATAATCTGAACCAGAACATTAGAGCAGAAGACGCTCTCTCAGTACCAAAGACAAGCCAAGGTAGTGTCAAAGTAACTATATCACGATTCAACCTATCTGCATCCTCGACAACAGGGTCAAGTAAAACTAAAATTGTCCTTAAACCATCTCTCTACTAACTTTATCTACCTTTCTTGTCCGCTTAGATAACAGGCGGCCAGTCCAGAAACCATTTTTCTCTTTGAATGATGCCTGCTATTGAGTGTCCTTTTTAAATGAATTACATGTTTGCTACTCTAAGATAGTTCCCTATCCCAATAATTTGCCCTTCAACCATCAGCATCTAACACAAGATTGCATTTGATTTCAATAGTGGACATTCGAGTCTGGCCGAATAAACACTTAGTTTATTTTTCATCCACAGAAGAGCCTTTATTTTGAATCTGATGGAAGAATTTCTTTAGACTTTACATTTCAAAAGTACTGAAATACTCTTGCAATGACCGCATAACCCGTGTCACCGTTGCTTTTGGACGGATGAATAGTCTGAATCCACTTTGTTTCCAGAAGCCCTCTCCGGATTAATGACTACAAATCCTGCAAAGTTACTCGATTCACATTTTTAAAAAGCTCTGCAAAGATTAGGTTTACAGATTCGTCGCATCCAATCTGACAGAGATTGAGTTGTTTTGTGAAGCAGAATTAAACAGAAATGTCAGTTTCAATATGTACAAAGCTAAAAGACACACTTGTAAAGTCAGAGCGTTTACTCAGCATTAACATATATGACCTAAAACATAACTCAAAGAATCATCCAATATTTTATTTTTTATAATAAAAACTTGTCTTTTTATCTATTACTAAGGAAACATGACTGCTCTATGAATACTTAAGAGGAAAACTAAAGGTTTATCTACAGGATAGTCTCATTGCAGGTCTCTGGATATTTCGTTTTTTTCGCCTCCTTGTCTCTGGAGTTCAGTGTGTGAATTCAGCATTTTGATCCAGTGGGTGTAATTGAGCGTCTCCGTGTTTGGAGAACCACCGAGGGGTTGAAGCGCGATCAATCACCTCAGGGCGGACTGTCCGGCACCTTTTTTTTTATTTTTACATGTGGCTGAGTCCGCGCGTTGCTCAGTCGTGGGAAACACAGCAAGAAAGTTTTCATGGCCCTCATAAGAAAAGGAAAAAAAAATGGCAAGAAAAAAAAGAAAAGGTGTTTACGGGTTGGTTTAGTTTTTTTTTGTTGCACTGAAAAAGGATAAAAAAAAAAAAAAAATACTGGGGCGGTGCCAATGTGTTAGTGTTAGAACTAAACCTCACTTAAATCAGTCTGTGTTTCAAACACTAAAACATAGTAAATGTGTTAATCTAAAGCAGCACTGTGCCACGGGCTGCTCTCAGCTGGGTCAACCTTTAATAAGCATGCCAGGAGAATAATTAATATATTTTTACACCCTCCTACGTCTGGTCAAAGATGAACCTATGGGCCAAAAATGTGCTTGGCCTATTTAGCATAAAATGAGAGCGTTAATATCCGGAGACTCAATTATTTTACAAATAGTCGTTTGACACTGTAGGTTATGAGAAGCGGCAACACTTTGAAGACTTCTAGCTGGAGGCCATGACGGTTTTGCGATGAATTGTGGAAAACAGTGCGGTATATTTAATGAAATCAATGATTTTGTTCAGAATGCTTTAAAATGCCTCTGTGATGTCTTGTAAACCCAGAAATCACACTGTGTCCAATATCAGTTTATATATCTAGGTATTGTCACTTATGCCGGCACTTTAAACATTAATGTGCAAATAACAACTAATCTCATAGCTTCTCTATGTTAAATCCATCTAAACTCATGAAAATCATTTATGTGAAAGGCAGCTTTTGGTCTCTACAGTTGAGTTAAAAACCACATTCATGAAGGAAAAAGATGAGTTACCTTTCTTATAATTATTATTCATTGAAACAATAAACAAAATAGATTTAAAAAATGTTTAACGACAAAACAATCGCATTTAGCATCTTAATAGACCAAACTAGAAAAGATAAATCTAAGCAAGCTTCACTTATAATTTAAGCAACCCCTTTATGAAACAAGCTACATATAAACTGCACATTACCTGTTGCTATACTTATGAGTTTGTAAAATAGTATTATTGAGTGAAAACAGTCGTCCTCAATAGAACTGGCCCAAAACTGGAGGGATTAAATGGTAAAAGTTTGTGGGTCAAATATGGCTGGATCCTTTTTTTTTTTTTTTTCTCTAACCACCTAAAGGGTTCCCAGGTTGTACCACCTCACCACCAAATATAGGACACACTGGAGAAGCAGAAACTGAAGTAAACTTACTTCGGAGAAAAATTCTTAACATGCAAAACAAGTACATTGTTACACTACTAATCTCCATTTAGTAGATTTTTTTCTAATATTAATTTCTCTTTCTCCTGTTTGTCTAATCTAGCTTTCGGTCATCACCACATTTGGGTTAAACAGAACAATACAACAACCTCAGCTTGGAAGTGAAGATAATCCTTTATTACTTCCAAATACGCAAATATTTAAGTTGATTAACCCAAGAGTCTGGAAGGCAGAGATCAAATTTAAAGCTTGTTTTACCCAACAAGCTGTAAAAGTGACTCCAAATCATGAAAGTCCTTTTGACTAATGTGCTGACATTTAACCCTCAGACTCATTTCAAGCGCTTGCCTGGACCGTCTATGACTTTCATTCAGTCTAACCTCTCTTTTCTTTCGCCCTGTAGATCCATACGTTTCTCTTTACCCATAATCCTCCTGACTCTTTCCCCGTCCTCTCACCTGATTAGAATTTCTGCCGTGGCCTCTGGGATTGGATGATTTTCAACATATTTTATTTAACCGCTTCTGTAAGCCCTGATATTCAGCAACTGTGATCTATGGCTGCATTACAATTTCCAGGGTCAAGGAAGGACTTGGTTGTGGAAGACAGTGGTGGGTACAACAGCTGCACAGGTGCATAGGTGGGTAGTGGGAGGGGGTGGGTGGATGAGCGTGCATGTGCGTGCGTGTTAGGTGGAAGTAAGGGGTTATGGAAAAGGGAAAAAAAATGAGGGAAAAGGAAAAGAAGAATCTCTCGAGTGTTTTAAAAATGAATGAGAAAATGGTTAATCCCAGAGTCGCGGCATGAAAAGGGGTAAAATCAATAAGGCCTCTCGGTTCACTTGGGCCCTCACAAGTCCTTGAGATGAACAAAAAGTTGTGCATTTTGTTGCCACGTCTGTTCTCAATGGGGAGGTGTGTGTTTGTGTGTGAAGCTACGAGAGTGAGTGTGTGCACAGTAAGAAAGCTTTTTTTTGGTGTTTTTTTTATGGTGAACACAAAAATGTTCTCCCAGAAAAGCTTGGTTTACATTTTGGTACTTGAGTATAACATGGCTTGGTCTTTGATTTCTAGAGAAATTTTTAAAATGTTACGGTGGTTTAAACTCCTTTTATTTACTTGCCAGAGCAGGTTGAGGGTTATTTTCCATTTGTATGAAACAAGATTGCAGGGAATGAAGGGTAACATTCATTTTGTCCTATAATGGTCAAGCGGGGGAATATTCTTCTAAGGTGTTTTGGCCAAAACCTAATTTTAAAAGGAATTTAGAGAGGATATAGAGAAGAAGCTCTGTTGGTGTTAAGACTGGATCTGCTTAAAATATACATTTTGGAGACTCTATAATGTTACATGCTACATGTAACATTACATGTTACAGGAATGGGACAACAATTGTGGAATGGCAGACCAGAAGGCTGGTCCCATACTCTAGGATGTTGGAAAGGAAAACAAAACGGGCTGTTTAAAGCCTGGATGGTGAAACAGTGATGAAAGTGGACGAGGTCCTTACTGTTATTGAGTGCGGGTAAGGATGCTATTGGAGTTTGGTTTTCCAGAGTCACTCTGTTCCCTTTAGAGATTTCCCAGTTGGTTCAGAGTCCCTGAAAAAGGATCTTAAGCTGTCGTCATCCAGAGGTGTGTGGTTCAGACAGACCTGAGAAGAAACTGATGTAGTGAACAATGCGACAAAGATACTTGCATGGATTAGTTTCTCTACACCTTGTTGGTATATCAGTTGTTTAATCCTACAAATATTCTTTAGGTGATAGAAGGCTGACTTTGTAATCGTCTTTCTGTGTCTTTGAAGGTGCAGGTCTGAGTCCATCACTACGACCAGATTTTGGACCTGATCAGAAATTTTTCTAGCTGCAGTAACTGAAGCTGCGTGTTGAATGTTTGGTCTTTCCCCATAAGGTCCAAAGATAATAAGTTCAGTTTTGTCTCTGTAAAGCTACAGCATCCATGCACTGATTTGTTCTAAAACAATGGGTCTCAATGTTTGTTTTCTGAAGAGGATGTCATCCTGCTGATGACTTTAAGAAGTCACCTTCATAATGCAGAAGTAAAAGATGTAATATTCTCTTAGTCTTATTTTTTCAGTTTGAAAAGGATGCAGATCCATCAAATGGTTGAGTTTGGGTATCTATGTGTCTTGCTTACAAGTGATGGTTGGACGATCTGAGGGATGGACAAACTAGTCTCCAATAATGCGGGTTTCTCTGGTCTTTGGTCATAAAGTCACGGCTATTACACATATGAACATTTTCACTTTTCTCAAACCGGCATTGTTGTTCAGACGTGCCAGGCGGTCAGAATCTCAAAGCTCCTCATATTGACCCAAGTAGATTATGTACGCAAATAAAACACACCAGATCCAGTTGGTAGACAAGAAAACATGTGCTAAAAGATGAGTGTGATAATTTTTTATTGGAGACATCATGCAGGTTGTGCAACCTTTAAAGTCTTGATTCAGCTGAACTAAAACACCAGCTTGATGATTTAATAATACATCCTGGCCGCCATGAAAAGACTGACTGGAGAGCTTTGGGACTTTATATCTTCTTATGAATATTTAAGTACCAACAACTACCTAGGAGAAGGTTACATATAGATAGAGGAAGTAGACAAAGACTTGATGGAAGTATTGAAGGGGGTTCTGTTCTTTATCTGGATAGATGTCTGAGAGATTCAGCTTTTCAATCTGTCCATCCATCCATTCCCAAAATCATCCACCCATCATCCTCTGTGCTCTCATGCTAAGCAAGACCCCTCCTCCTCTTAGTTCATTAGCGAGCTCAGTAGCCTGTCATGGCGGATGTGCTCCATCAAAGGTGATCGACTCCCCGTTTTTCCAGAAAGATGTCGCAGGTTATCACGGCACGCTCAGATCTCCGGATACGGGAGAGGCGTGACTGGCAGGACGTCTTTTGAAGACAGCGATTCCTCCACTGATGCCTCCCAGTTGGATACTTAGAATGCTGTCTGCTAAGACACCGTATGCAAAGTAAATTAATGTACAAGGCCAAGACCAGCTAAACTCTCCTCTCTAGAAATGTCTAGGCCACTCAGTGCCTCGCAGGCAACCTGGCCTCCTTTGCAGTCCTCCCCGCTTTTCACCTTCCATCTTCGTTCTACGATTTTGTCTTTTAAAACTGACAACCGACCCGAGGAGAAACTTTTACAAGATTAGACCCGGACCAACATCTGAAAAAAAATTGAATGACTTTCTATAGCATCTACTTGGACGCGATGTAATCTTCGTACTGCTATGGGTTGAAGGGTGTACAAAAAGTGGTACAAAAAAATTAATGAAGAGAAGAAAAAAACAGGCTAGTGGGTGTTGCCATAAGCAGCTTTCTTTTCCACTTCCTTCGATTATTATGCAAAGGACATTACAGGTTAAAATTGTACTTCTTTGTAGTGGTAAAACGTTCCAGTTCAAAGGTTGTTGAGGTATTCTGCAGGGATAAAGACAGAAGGTATGATTTAGATGAGAGATGATAAGGAGGAAGGGAAAAGGAGGTGGGTAAATGCCACTAAATGATTTAGTTTGGCCATCTCGGCTCAGCTTCTTCTGGGTTCTCTTTGGCCGAAAAGCAACAAAACAATCATAAAAACCATGACTTTTACTTTTTAACATGTTGGCTTTTTTTCATGTTACTTACCTCAAAGGTTATTCACATGTAACTGTCTACTAGGAGATTGATATGTTTACTCTAGAGGCCACGTCGTCAGATGAGGTCTAAATCTTTCCATCTGCAGTTTGCAGCAGCCATTTAATACAGCTTTAAAACGTCTTTAAGGTTGTGTCACTATTCTTTCACAAATGTCTATAAGGACAGAACAGATTGATTAATGTGGGTCAATAAACATCCACTGTGGTGGTCAAAATGATGTGGTGAGAAAGACCCTGTGGTGGACCACCAGGGTCCTCCCTCACATCCAGACTACAGGATGCTTTGATATGAAAGACACGGTTTGCGTTTCTTGACTAAAATGACGTGATCGTATCGAGATCCCACATGTTTATTCTTAGTCCTTCACACTGGTGACCCCAATGCGGACATGTCGATGGGCAACAGTGAAGCCAGCCTCTTTCAGGTGAGCCCTGCTGATGTGGTAACCAAACCTGCATCCCAGCTTCTTTTGAATGGCTGTTACAGACTTTGTTCCATCCACAATTGAGCCAAGACTGACCTGAAGTCTACAAATAGAGGATTTGACTACCTAATTTAGAAAGTATGGTGCTATAGAAATGGGTTACTCAAAACCCCTGATATTAATTGGGGTTAGGGAGTACAACTGGGCCTGAAAATCTGACATAAGCAAGTAATTTTGACCGCTTCCAAAAACACTCAGATTGCCTATTTTAATAGTTCAAACACCGAAAATACATTAATACGCATTAGTATGCACGGTGTGAACCACCTTGGCATCAAAGCAAATGCCAATGTCTACAGTTTACGGTCTTTCTTATCGTATCTTTAGAGTACAGCAACAAGTGGCTAGACGATACCTAGACAATAGAAGAGTCTTTTCTCATTACGACCAGGATGACTGGAGCATGTTATCGAAACAATGATCCTATCCGTTTGGAATAGCTCACGTTCCATATAGGCTACCATGCATTCACAACAAAGCATCCGAGACAATGGTCGAGTTCCTCTTGTATTCATATTTGTTTAAAGACAGAAATAATTCTAACAACACAGAGATTTTATAGATTTAGAGCTTGTTTCAGGCAGATTAATTGCAGCTTATTTTGAGACAAAACCAGAAACTAATACGGTTTGTCAACTCAGATTCAAACCTAAACTTGGTTGTTTCCTCCTTGTGTAAGAAACAAATGCAAAAAAAAAAAAAACATCCACCTCCTGGTGTGCATCACATAGTTCTCAAAGGTGTAGTGTGTGAAAATTAGGATAGGCATATTTTTGCTGTGCTATACACTCGCTTTAATCAGAGATCTTTAACATCAGACATTCTGACAAACAACTACATCCCAGGTTTAACTAGCTTAGAGTCTCTATCCAGTGTCTCCTTTCCCCTCAGCGCTCTGGCTCCATCTCAACCGCAAAACCATATAAGCCCACAGATGCCGACGCATCTACGGCTGCAGTCACTTCCTGAAATAAATGGGGCCCATTGTCATTTCACTACGAGCACAAACGGCAATAAAATGGTCGACAGCGCTGACGGTCGAAAAGAAAAGACATATGAGAGAAAGGCAGGCATTCTGCTAGGAACT
Organism: Orestias chungarensis; assembly: GCA_032876305.1. Classification (NCBI taxonomy): domain Eukaryota; kingdom Metazoa; phylum Chordata; class Actinopteri; order Cyprinodontiformes; family Cyprinodontidae; genus Orestias; species Orestias chungarensis. The sequence continues at coordinate 2,831,253 of JAVLVB010000546.1, read as the reverse complement.
GGTGGCGTGTACAAACGGAGAACACGGCTCCTCTTCTAACAGCCGTACACTGGATTGTGTGTCCCACTTCTTAATGGGGTGCATCCACCATACGTGCTGCAGCGCGCATGCACTTTTGTGTGCCTGCTGAATCAGAAATAATGCTCATTGTGGCCCTCAGAGAGCACTATTGTGTGCGGGACTCCTTTCATGGGCGGCTGCTGTCGCGGGCCCACTTTTCTTGTGTATGTGTGTTGATGTGTGGCGGATGACAGCATCGCGGACACTGCTGAAGATGAAGCGAACCATCCCTCCCGTTGTGATCCCACCACTGTTGCTGTTTATGCAGTTTAAGGCCCAGCCTACACATGTGGGGCGGGGGGGGAAACGACAGCTCAAACGTTGCTTGTCATAATCTCTTGTCGTCTTAAATGGCTGACAAACATCAGGCTGTTTGTAATGGTCGTGCATCACAGAGAGCCCTTGTCTGGGAGGCTTTCTCTTACAAATCTTACGTTGAAACCTTGAAGAAAGGACGAGGGAGAAGTGGAAGGACTCTGTGATTGGCACTGATGTGGATAAAGGTAGTCAAGAATCAGCACTGCAGGATCTATAATGCTATGTTTACTAAATATACCATCAGAATCTTATAGTGTAAAACCGAATTTAATCCAGTAATTCAAACTAAGGTATTATTTCAAAGGTTGAGAAACTGGTGATCAAGCCCCTCAGTTAGTTTATTGGAAAATTTGATTAATATGTAAAACTGATCTAAAAATGGCTTCGTGTCAAAAATTAAGAAGTACGTCCTTGGTCCTTTGGGATGAATTACTGCATAGATTTAAAGTGTCATGGAGGTGATCCGTTCTGGCACAGCTGAGGTGTTGAGAACGCCCGGGTTACCATGGCAAACATCAATCTATCTGCAATGTTGTCTCCGCTGCTTACATGTTTCGATTGGGTTGGGGACAGGCCGATTTAGTGAACCGTAAAGCCAAAGTAATAATGTGGTGATTGAAGAAGGTTTAGATATATCCGGTATTGTGAGCAGACACAAAGTCCTACAGCACCAGAACAATAAAGTGCATTTCTATGCCTCGTCAGTCCTCCTTACTTATAGGACTTTGAGAGCTATTGAAAATAGTACAGCTAATTTTCTCCAAAGCCAAGAGAGGACTACTCATATTTTGTCTCCGACTCAGGAGAGTTTTCACATAACCAATGTAACAGCTGTCATACGGATCCTGGGTTTGTATATTTGCCTCGTATAGAATGGTTTCCAGTCATAGTACAGGTCTGGTGAATCTACATCAAAGCCACAAATTGGCTTTTGCATCAGACTCCTGTAAAGGCGGCAGGTTTTTCCCTTCAGTTTTTCCTTCCACTTAACTTTTTATTAATATGACTACATAAAGGTCAAATTTACCAATGACCGACAGCTGGATATTGTCAAGTCAGAATATTTAAGAACTTTGCCTAATAAGGTTATTTTTTTTAAGATAAACAAAAACTTGGATTTTCTTTACTTCTAACACATCTTTACATGATACAATTTCCTTTTTTTTTTTTTAACATAATTACTCAAATGAATAAAAGTTTTATGTTATTCCAACAAGCAACATGACATGCAGCTGTTTATGGGAGTTCAGCTCCAACAGGACAGCTTGAGGAAGAGTTAACAAATGAATAAAGCGAACAGGAAAAAGGAAGCAAAAAAAAAAAGAAGCAATCACTTCCCAGACATCAAATAATTAACTGCCCTACCTTCATCCCGTGGTGTCTGTATGGAAGACACGGCTCCTCCAGTCACTTAAGGACGGTTAAAACCCACCTGAATTAAATATTAAAAGGTGTCTGTACCTGCTGCTATTGTTGCCCTTTGGAATAAGGTATAACCTATTTTTGACAAGTTTTCATCTCCAGCCTTCTGCGAGACGCCTGTCGAAAATCAAATCTGCTAATACAGAAAAAAATGATAGGTGTGTGTGTGCGTGTGGGGTTTCACATTTTTTTGTTTTTATAATCCCTGTGCAGCCTGGCCACTGATTACTAATCTTTTTTTGTATTCCAGTGACACGCGTCACTCAATAGGAGACACATGGATGGAGAAAGGGATAAAGAAAGAGGACAGGTGGAAAAACCAGATAGAAATGTATTGAGGAAAACATAAAAGCCAAGGAAGGAGGAAAAAGAGGAAACAGAGGAGAATGGATCGTCGACGTCTGCCAGGGTTTCACATGACGGTGCTCCTGTTTAAATATTAAAACAGAAAAAAAGAGGGGCTCTAAACAAATCGTTATCTCTCCACCTCCATGCTCTCTCTCCCCACCCATCATTACCACACCTGCCTCCCTTCCCCGCCTCCATCCGCTTTAAGGAAAAAAAATATATAATAATGTTCTAATGCCATTTCTTAATGAACATAATAGCTCGGCACTAATAATGAAAAGAAAATAAAAACATCTAAAAACGCGGAGGGGCCCCAAGTTGTCGCCAGCGCTCAATTATTTCCTTGTCAAGTGGGTCTGTTTTTAATGAGGCCCTGTGGGACTGACGTGTGTCAGTCAGCCCTGACTTTTTGACACCATTACAACTTCAAATAGAAGCCGCCGCCACGCTGCCTTCCACCGCTCGCTTGCTAGCTACCGCTCATCTGACAGGCAGGGATGGGGTGGGGAAAGAGGGGAGAACAGGGTGGAGGAGAGGGAGAGGTAGAGAGGGAGACAGAGGAGGCTTGGGTGGGTGGAGGGAGACGGAGAGAACAGAGCACATCAGCACATACTGTACAGGCTGCACACACACAGTACATCTAGAATGAGTGAAAGCACAGTCACTGAGGGTCATTATCAGACAAGGTTTGTCAAACTGCCTGGGAATCCAACCCGACACCCCCCACCGCCACCCAAATGTGTCTTCTTCCCAGTCCACTTCCTTCCTTTTCCTTCCTCCATTTCTCCACTTTAATGATAAGTCTCTGCGGGTCGGCCCCCACGCGGGACCGGTCAGAGGGAGGCTGTTTTGTTGGCCGTTAATTCGTTGCTTTGAAGGAGACGGCAACGCCGCGGATGGTGAGGGCCTGAGAAACGGAGGTCGATATGGGGAGGGAGGTTTGGAAGTGTGTGTGTGTGTGTGTGTGTGTGTGTGCGTGCGTGCGTGCGTGTGTGTGCGTGTGTTTGAGGGGTGGCTAACACACCACCCACCCCGTATCTTGGAAATGACGAACACGGCCCTGAAAGGGAATACTAAATGTCCTCACAGGGAACAAGCGAACAGAAGAGACATAGAAGTCGCAGTGACTGTGTGCTTACTGACACGGTGCCTTGCAACAAAAAAATAAATAAATAAATATATATATATATATATATATTAACACCCCCTTTGCACGTTTTGCCACTTTATCGCACCACAGACATAAACATCAAGGAAGGAACCTCTTTCGGTATGCATCTGTCATTAAAACTTAGTAGAAATGTAGATTTTTGATGAAACACTTATCAAGAAAGATCATGAAGCACACTCTAAAAACAATATCTGCAGATTTGAACAACTCACAGAGCTCTGTTTGGAGAGATCACAGCAAAACTGCAACCCTAAGTAATGTTTCTCGACCTAAACTAAACAGACATGGAAAAAAAGAGGTCATTAACCTGGGAAGCATTCAAGAGGTCCGTGTTAGATCTGTAGAAGCTGTTAGGATCAACACCTTTGTCAACAGGTCAAATAGTTGTGCCCTTTATGGAAGAGTGGTGAGATGAACATTTATTATTTTTTTAATGAACAAAACACCCAAAAGATGACCAGCTTTATGTTTGTGATCAGTCATGGTGAAAATTTTAAAAGAAGGTTAGAATAGGCTATATAAGAAAATAAACTGTCGAGGAAAACTAGCCGCATGAGCACCGTAGTAACAATGATACATGGTAGTGGCAGCATGATGCTATGGGGGGTGTTCTCCTTTTTATAAAAACGTACAAAAACGTCCAGGGAAAAACAAATTACCCCCACACATGGTGGAGGCAGCATCATGTTTGTTTGTAGAAGCGTCTGAAAACAACTTTTTATTTTCCTTCTATTTTACCGCTATAGATTACTTTATGACTGTGATGTGACTAAAAGTTAAAAAAATAAAATAAAAATGAAGGGGTGTAAATACTTTTGTGATGCAAATTTAGGTTTCCCACAAAAAAAAAAAAAAAAAAGACAATAAGAATCACACAGAAAGAAAAACATGCGACCATATTGTGTCATTGGTTTGGATACAACCATAAAACTTGTATTGTGACATTCCCCTGAACATGAACTGAAGTACAGAGAACAAACATTACAGGTCCTAAAACTGGTAAGATCCATTTACAAAGGGAAAATTAGAACTTAAATCAAAAAAAAAAAAAAACAACACAGTTTTATTTTGGTCCTGAAATATAGTTTATGTTAATAAAAAAAAAAACAACAACAAAATAAATCATACAGCTCTATTACACACACTTAATTTGAAACCTCTGCATTCCTCCTTAAATAAATAGTAACAGAATCACATGTAATGAAAGCAAAAACACTATACACGACTTCCATTTAGATGTTAGTACATATATACATATATATATATACGTAAATAGGCGATACGTTCTAACAAAGAAATTCAAGAAGTACAAATAATTTTTGTTGCGTGTTTTGAGGAGAAAATGTACCAAATATGGAAACCTCAAATAATTCGGAGCTGAAAATTGTTATTGGTCTTAGTCGCACATTTGTTCTCGGAAACAAGCAGCTTGTTTCCTAATAAAACAAATGATGTGATTTTGAGTAAAATTTATGCCTTGAACTTTGTCCGAAAAGACTATGGAGAGCCTTTTAAAGCGGGAGTGTGAACGGCGTAACCTATTTGAAGCTCGCATACTGCAGTACTTATGTCTGTCATTGCTGTAATAACCTCATGGGCCTCTCGTTTATGTTGCATGCATGCGCATGCAGAACTCTGTCCGGACCTGGGAAGCGCTTTTGCGAAATGCGCACATTTGTAAGTTCTTCAAGTTTCCAGATGAGACGGCCCGCAAACTTACATTGAGGATGACTCGAAAAGTTTTACCCAATCCGAAAAACATTTCACGCCACAGTTGTCCCAAGAGAACGGTGAAAAAAAAGAAGGCCAGAGTACAAAAGAAAAAGAGAAAATAAAACAAACGGGAAGCAAGAATTGAAGAGAGAGACGGAAAAAACAAAGGTCAATTGGAAAAAAAAGCTCCCTGTCAGGCTTCGGAAAGTATGATTCATGAGTACCATTTGTCCTAATTACAGCAGAACAACGCCTTTGTCGCTATTAATCACGCATATGTGTGTGTGTGTGTTTATATTTGTGTTGAGAGGAAAGGAGGCGGGAGGAGGGATGGGGGCGTTCGTGTACGGTGGAGATCAGTGGTTTCGCAGATTTAAATAGATGGCCAAGATGATGGTGAGAAGGATGATACCTCCGAGGACGAAAACCAGGATGCGATTCTGGATGATCCTGCGGAGAGACAGACGAGGCGAGTTAATGCGGTGTCAACGCAGCGCCGCAAACGCGTAAAACGGTCACATGTTTGCGTGCACATTAAATAACCAGCAAACAACTGGGTTTAATAGTGACCATGAGGTCTGGACACAAGGTATTTATCACTGCGTGGTCACAGGTATGACAACGTTAAAAGTTACATAAATAATTAAAAGAAATCTTATGTGTTTACTTTAGTGAGTTGTCTTTAAAAAAAAAAACGAAGAAAAAAGCCAGTACTAATGTGTATACACTTCTAAAACAGAGCAAAACACTTGTAAACATACGTGACAGATCTGTATATGCACACTGCAAACTTTATTTGCACAGTAAAGTGGAAAAAGTGGCTTGGGAGTTTCCTGGAGGCAATAAAAATCACTGAATTACTGGAGGAATTCACCATAAAACAACTCAGTTCTTTGCACAATAAAACAGTCCAATTTGAACTAAACGGATGAGGCTCTGAATTAGCGAATCTCAACCAAAGACCAAAAACAAAGACGTGTCGGACTTAAGACATTGAGGTCCATTGTCTGAGTGAAATTACAAAATATGCTTGTTAGACAGGTCAGTGCCGTCGTTTCACTTTTCCTCCGACTTTTGAACTAACTTAGGTTGATGTAAAGTAAAGATATGAACTGCCTTTGTAATCGTCACCATTTGCTTGGATACCCCTAAACGAAATCCAACCGAAACAACTGCATCGCCTACTAAATAGAGTCAATCTGTGTGTAATTTGCTAGCATTATGATTCAGTCTGGGGTGTTAGTTTGATCGTCCTAAAGCTCAGATTAACTATTAGTCAATCTAAGTACAAATCTAGCCTATGTTTAAGTCTAACTAAACCTGGATTCCCAATGGTACAACATGGTGGTAGCAGCATCATGATGTGGGGACGCTTTTTTTGTGTGAAAGTTTTAAAAGGATGTTTTGTGCAAATTTCCATTACCATTCATTCACTTAGCAAACACTTTTATCCAAAGCGACAATAAAAACACGGCTTACACACAAACCCAGAATTGAGATCACATCACAATTGCTTCCTATTTTGTATTGGTTTGTGGTAATGTGGTGGGCAAAGGTGAAGGTGTCAACACTTCTTAAAAGCGCTTTGTGGAACCCACAAACCCTTCATTGGAACGCAACGCATGAAATTATTCATGTAAATTCAGTATTTTTCGGGATATTTCGTCGAGCATATCTGAAATACTTAAAGCAAGTGCAGTTTGAAAAGCTGAAAAAAGTTAGGCTCAGTGCTACTTGAAAAGCTATCTTCTGATGTTCACAAAGCAGCCAATCCAGGGGCTGCATTTATGTTCCTCTGCAGTGATTGGCTGTATCTCAGAGAGTGGAGATAAGAACGCCTGTAGATGGCCTCTGTGGTGCTTTGAGTATTAATGCATATTAAGGTTTCTTCGCAGTGATATACTATAGACGGGATATACTATTTTCTGGGTATGGTGCATAAGACAAGGAAATTCAGTGCTTTTCCAGACTTTTTAGGCGGGAGCACACACTCATGTTCAGACAAACACACACACACAAACGCTCCCAACCCTCCGCTGCTTCTGACAAATGAGAGAATTATCACATTTGCTGACTTGTGGAGGGATAGGCGAGAGGCCGTGCAGGAGGGGCACTGTCCACTTCTCTAAGCACGAGATGAATAGCCCATGTCGTGGCCATTTATCACCGGGGGAGGGGAAAGGAGGGGTTGGCTGACTGGCTGGTTGCTCAGTCACCCTGCTCCCCGCTAAACTCCAAGTCTGAGCCTGCGGCCTTGTACACTCCACCAGCTCAGACTCACAAAAGCTTCAGCAAGCCAATTAGTTTAAAGCCATGACTGTGGAGGAAAGGATGTTTGAAGCAGAAATCTTGCACAGGTACAGCACCGCTCTTTCTAATCGATGAATACATTAACAAAACTCAATCACCTGGAACTGTTTTTGAAAATAAGACACGCTGGACATCGGGGAGATCAGTCCAATCGCTGTTTGAGGTGTAGCAGTAATTAGTGATAGGACTTAAGACTCTTTGAAGGGAACATACACTTCAGACCCTGCTCACTTTAAACAGCTATATAATATAGTTTATACTCATTTAGACAAACCTGGAATGTATGTGGGGGTGGGGGGATTTCTCAAGTAAACTTATTAAGTTTTGTGCATATCCGATGATGTGTGTGGAAATAAGAGGTAAATATGGCTGCAGCCTGTTATTGGACCTCGCCATGCCGCCATGGAGCTGTACGGCTGTGTTCGGAAATTATTATACTTTGATGATTTATGGCGACTCATCAGATTTTGAGGTTTAACTTTTTGTCTCCAATGCCTTAAGATTGACCTCAATCATTTTTAGGTTTCTGAAACAAAACCTTTAGGAGGAGTTTGTTACGGTACAAAGTAAGTAAAAACAGACAAAATGATGGATTTGATCCAACATGGCAGATTTACTGTTGTGTTGGGACCATGGCTCCAGGAAAGTTGTTTGTAGGTTTTGGGACATTAGACACGTGTGCAATATTTCATAATGCTTAGTCAAAGTATGGCTTGATTCTGCTTGTTTCATTTATTCTTTGGAAAAACTGAGCCACGGCCATCGAGTATGTCAATAAATTGCTGTTGCTATACTAAATGTGGTGAAGATCCAGTGAGGTATGTGAAAATCTAAACAAATGGTAATCCTTTTTCAGTGCCAGGAGTGAATTCACAATGAGTTTTGTCTCCTTGAGGATCTCCATGTAAGGACTTCTTAATTTTTGGGTAAATGAGAAACTTTGAGGTCAGGCTATGTCCTTTTAAAATGGTCGTAAACTCATCAAAAACTCATATTAATAAGAAAAGTGTTAGGAGTACACTAGTGAAATCTCAAGCGGAATGATTCAAATCTGTAGGAGGAGCTCCTTCAAAAGCAACGACTAGAAATGAGCAAAACGGCTCAAACTAACCAACTGTAACCCAGAAATTGCTAACTTTCTGTTGTGTGTAGACGTTAATGACTTGGGTTGTTGAGGACGTTTCTGTCGCGACTTTTGTACCCTTAAAATACATATTCACACTCAACTGACGTGACAGCAATAAAAAAAAAATCTTATCCAGGTCACAAGCAGGGCAACACACTTCTACCCCCCATGACGTGACAAAAACACTCCCAGCACCGAACAAGCCCTCAGTAGGCTCTTTCTTTTACTACATGTATATATCTATGAAGTAAATATACCCTTTTGAATTCAATAAAATAACTAAACAGTCGTTGCAGTGTGTGCAGACTATTACATGCAAGCAAAAGTTGAACAAAATCAAAGAACGGTTATCACTAAAAAGAATTGGATCGTTCTTGAAATACAACAATTGCCAGTAGAGATTTAGAGGCTGCTTATCCTTTCATAAATGAATAAATCAAAGGAAAAAGCTTCCATTATTATAATAGGAAGCTATGTCTTGAACAAAACAATAAGAATTACACGGCATTTTAACCATCAAATAAAAAGAAAAAAAATACAGTAAGAATTCGTATATTATAGTGAAAAATTAACCGGTAATTGAGAAGTTGGAATGAGCGAACCATGGTGGGGTGTTAAGAGGAGGCTGGTATGATTGGCTCAAAGCAGCTGGGGAGAACATCCTTCCCTAAAGCCTTCATCAGAGCCCACTTCACAAGGCCATACCCCCCTCCCCCCCATTAATTGTCATCCATTATTTACAATGATTATGTATCCCAGCCAAACACCAGGAAGAGCACGTGGCTTGTATATATGTGTGTAAGTGAATGTGTTGGGAGAATCCAGCTTGTTTTGTAGTGTTTGTTAAAATAAAAGTCCAGGGAGACAAAAAAAACATGTAAAGGAAGTTAGTTTTATCCATTCTGATGAGGAGGCAGAGTTCTAATAATCCAGCATTTATTAGAGGAGTCCTTTTTGGGAGCAAAAAAACAAACAAACACAAAAACAAAAAAAAAAGCAACAGAAAATAACTTCAAAAACATGTACTCAAAGCTGTACTGAATATGGAATTTATTTAATTATTTATTTCTGTCCCAGGGGTATATTAAAAAAACAACAACCCATAAACACGTACTTAGAGTTAAGGAGCCTCTGTGCAGAGAAGCAACATCTGTTTACAGATATACTATAACGTAGAAAAAAAAAAATCATGTAAACACCAGCAATTAAAGCTTTCCCCACTGAGGGAAGGTAAAGGAGCAAATTTAAACCTCATCTTTAAACACCTTAAACGGGCAGTAAAAACTGAGTCATCAGTATAAAAGTTCAATTAGACAATGGATGATTTGAAGTTGATCTGTTGTAAGAAGGAACCGACTGCAGAGCTTCCATGCTAAACTCATCATTTTCTACAAATGTGCTTTTATCTTATTGCTCTTTAGGATGCAACTCGTAACTCTAACTGTAGGAATGAAGAAATGTCTTTGAGATTATTACTTTTTTGTATGCATGTTTATGCATCGACTGTGACCCATTTCTACCCTGGGAAGGTTTCTAGTTACTCTTTGGAGAAACACAGAGACACAAGACAAACGACCATGAATGCTAACATGCCAAACGACAATATAGACCAATAAACTAACTAACGTGCATGTTTTTGAATGTTAGGGGAAGCTAAGGAAACCTGAACAGAGAACATTCACACTTCGCCAAACAAGTGACTCAATTTCAAATTTTACAGGAAAGATTTTGCAAAGACAGTTATTGATACGTAAAGCTGTGCCACAACCCCTAAACCAGTAACAACTTAAGACATTCGCTGAAAATCACAGCGCTAATTGTAACTTTAAGTGGGTTTAATGGGATATAACGAATCCCAGTTTACTCTAAAAGTGTTAGAATCTATATAGTACAATTCAAAAATACTTTATATATCCCAATGGACAATTAAATGTTTTCATCACTCATATTATCAGAGTATATGCGGGAGGGCAGGCAGAACAGCCGTCAGTCTTGCAGTTAATGATTAAGACTCTGAATAGAGACAGTGTGTGTGTCATGGCTCTCCTGACATGCAAACGGCTAAATAATCGGACAGAGACAATACTCGTCAGTAACGTGGGTGAAACCATAGCCTCTTGGGCAAGCACTGATAATCCACCTTGTTTGAATTTGCCACTCCTCTTTAAATCTGCTGGCCAACAAAGCTGGGCAGAGATGTGGGAGTTGGGGAGATGGCATTTCTAAACGTCTTCTTTTTAGATCCTGTGGGGGGAGTTGTCGTAGTTCATGTATCATTTGAGTTTTTGCCACCATTTTGCGTCTTTATAATTGTCAGAAAAAGACAAAAAAATTAAGAGATATAAACAAATGGTGAATGAAAATTTCTGAGTCTTAACTTTAACATGCAAGGAACTGAAGTTTTTATGTAGTCGCATGACATAAATAACTGGTAAAGACATAAGAATCGTCATCACCCGCAGTGCAACTGGCAATAGTAGAAACTGAAACAAAACTTTCTTTGCAAATACATAACGCTCTGTTTAAACCCTCCTTACAAAGGAAATCAAAGAAAAGGAAAAAAATCACCCAAAATCTGCGAGGAGGGGAGGTGAACACAGCTTTCCCTCACTGTATGGTTGATCCTGTCCTGACACGTGGCCAGACAGAACAGAACTTATCAAACCGGATCCATCCTCCAGTTTTGACACTTGACATAAAGGCAGAGGGTGAGGAGTGTCTCTCTGTGTGTGTGTGTGTGTGTGTCTGCCTGGGGGAGAGTAAGGATTAAGGATGTGTGACTGATGCAAAGGGGAAATATATTAAAGGGTGCAGATGTGCATACTGACCCGCGTCTACTCACATCCCCACAATGATGCTGAGCCACTGAGAAGTTTTGATTTAGTAAAACACAAATTGTGCATGTGACCATGTTTTCCAGATTAGAGTGGTGATAAAACTTAAGTGTGCATTTAGTTGTTTATTCTACATAAAATACATTTTGAAGACAGATATTTATGTCAAGAAATCCAGTCAATCATTGTTTTATTTTAGCCATTTCATTCACATAAAAAACAAAAACGAAGAAATCATGATGAGGATGTCATCTAAGGGCGGCCCTCTTAAAACTAACTTGTTCCTTTTTGCTTTGGATGCAGATACATTAATTACTTGTTAATGTCTGTGTCATGCTTTTTTCAAACTTTATATGTGTTCTTTTTTTGTACCTTCAATTAACACATTTTTTTATTCTAATGTTTTATTCATTCTTTATAATGCGAGCAATTAAGTTACTATTGGCTTGTTTAGAAGACATTTAGCCAGGAAAAAAATGTAAAACTAATAAATATTACATTCTTAAGGTTTTTTTATTTTAATACTACATTAGTGATTTTACACAGAAATATTTGCTCATAGGACTTAAGTTATATAGGCAGTTTCACTTAATGAAGTCCGTTAATAAATTCATTGAATATGATTCAATTCAATTTTACAGCATCTCGGACTAAAAGTGCAAATCATTAACTGTAAGCTGTAGCCAATAAGAGTGCAGAGCCTTGGCTATCCTATTGGCTCCCGTCATTGGTCTTCTGCAGGTAAGCAGAGAGGTAAAAAACACCTGAATGCAATATAGGAGACACGGACAGTAGACGTGATCAATGACGGCGCAGAGAAAGGAAAAGGAAAAGAAATGGACAATAAAGAACCTGGATATGGAAAAACAAGAAAGAGTAAAAGGGTGAAACGGAGCAGTGGAGGGTAAGGGGAGAAACACAGAACTGAAGATCGAGGAAAGAGAGAGGAAAAGAGAGAAAGGTCCGTTTACCCGAGGAGGCAAAGCTGGAGGAGAGGCTCCATAGAGACAGATGAAAATAATGAGGACTTTTCTGTCAGGAAAGATTTACAAAATCGTACCAGTGTTATTAAAATTTAAAATCCCCCTTTTTTCCCTCCACTTTTCTCCGTCTTCCCATCGTCTTCCTCCCTCCCTCTCTTCCTTCCTTTGGCTGTATTTTTCCCCTCCTCTTTCAGCAGCACAGCCTTATTACCAGCTTTAATGAGCATGGGATACACCTAAGCTGTGTGTGTGTGTGTGTGTTTGCGTCCAAGTCCCTGGTGCCAGCTCCATCAGCACCCCAGATTCCCCAGCTCCTCAAGTGACACACATGTGTACACATGGAAAACACACAAGGGTGGGCAGGCACTACACTTGTACAGACCGCTTTTGAGGCTTTCTAAGGCAGCTGGACATGTACACAAAAACAAAAAAACACACACACAAGTCATTTTCAGACGGACAGACAACACCCCTACCCAAAAAACCAAAAACAATGGCAGTGAGAGACATAAGCAGACAGACCCTACCCACCTCCAAATACACGAAGGCGCACGCACGCACGCACACACACACACACTTCAATACAAGCAAACTTAGCAGTAGAGTTCCATCTCTCAGAACCTCCCTTATCCGTCCTCTTTCCACAAGTAGACCAATAAAATAAAAATCAATGACTGTCTGAGCCATTCCGGCTCTCCTCCTTGCAAACACTGGGAATATACAGCACAGAAGACGAGGAAAACAAGGAAGAGGAAGAGGGGTGGGGGGGGGGGGGGGTTGGGAAAAGGAGGCAAGGATCAATGTGTTCACAAATGGTTTGAGTGATGGACACAGAGGTGGAGCACTGGTGGGGTTGAGTCTTAGTAACGCCCCGACTTGCTAAAACAAAACTAATTCAAATAAATGTTTCATTGTAGAAGCACGTGTCCTCGCTAATATTCACACACCGACCGCCTTTGTCTGAGGCTTCCACACTCTCTGACTGAAAAGCAGACATAACATAAAACCACATACTGAAACAGAGGGTTGAGATGGGCCTGCAATCGCCACGGTTAGAAAGAAAAAGTGCAACGATGAAGCATTCAGAAAAAAAAAATGGATCAAGTTCATTCTGCAGACCTGAGATAATGATTTGACCTGTTTGATCTGACCCCAACATGTATGTTCAGCCCACTGGACCCAAGGGGGTGGTAAAGATAAATAGTGATTTATACACACACACACAAATATATGTATTTCTATCTTTATAGGGGTTTTACGTTGTCTTCCATTCATTTCTATAGCCTAACCCTGAACTTTAACCTAAAACTAACTGCAGTCTATAGATGTCGAATCCTAAATGTATTCTAAACTCAATTGATACTTTAGTCATAAAGTTACGTACACACCCAAAAACAGCACTTCTTCTCATGGGTCCCGGGATTTGGGCTTAATAACGAGCAGTTGGTCCTCACAACGTGGTATTTGTTGGAAAAACGGGCCTTACAAGACCAGAATGCTCACACACAGACATTTAAACACACACTGTCAAAGTAAGTCTTTAATTTGTTGCTGTTTACTGTAATTATTTAAAGAAGACCCCAAAACCATGTAATTGCCCTGAGAGAAACAACATTTACGAGCCTGCCCACACTAACACTTATGAACCAAACGTACAGTAAAGATAGACACTTTTAGCTCTTATTATAAACTCCCAAAACTTAAATCCATTTATTTTAAAAGAAAATGTAGAAATATGGCAAAAATAAGGACATATTCAATATTTATTAAATAAATAAAAAAATAAAACAAACTGTTATGCTGAATCTATGTCCTAAAGAGAGGTGTACAGTAGGAATACATTTTTGTGGCTGATTTCTGATCTGTTTTTCTCTAAAGTGGTGGTGCTAACTTTACTTAATTTCTTATAAGCAACTGTTGTGTAAAGCATATTTTTTACACTTAGTGCTTTCAGTAAAGGTAGAAAATAGAAAAATGATCAACAATCTCTAACATGCGGGAAAAGTGCAGTTAGCGAGGCTAGCCTTAATTCATTTAGGGTGTATACAATATAGAGCCGTAACTTAATTCTCATATTTTTACAAAATCCCTGTTTGTCTGCCCCATTAAGATGCCACCCTTGCATGTTACAAGTAAAACATACCCCCAAAACATATATAGCAATACAAAATAGAAATATACAAGAAAAAGTATATGTTACCTTTCATAGGGGTAATAAATCTCCCTGATAACTTAAAAATGTATGAAAGCGTCTTTAAAATTATTTCAGGGAGATTTTGCAAAGAACTAATATTTTTCTAATAAAACCAAAAATATATACAAATGTTGTTTAAACAAAAATCCTACTCTGATGGATGACAACATTTTATGAAAATAAAAAAAATTATAAGAGAATATTTCAACCTTACTAGTATAAGCACAAGAAACGAAGAAACATGATAATTGGTCAGGTTTTAATAGGGAAGACATGGCCTCATTCCTTATTTTCCCGACTCCCTCTGACCCCCTCTTCCTTCCAACTACAGGCGGGAAAATAGCACCAGAACTCTAGCGGTTCATCCATTTTTTATTTGGCTGCTAACAACTACGGCCAGCAGCAGCACAAGGCTAGACTGGGATTCAGTAGTCTGGTGAAAAAGTAGTCCAAGGAGGAAGGGAATGGGGGCGGAAGAAGACAGCCAGCAGAAAGAAGGCGCAAATTTAGTGTATGAAGTGGGAACGTGTATGTAAAAGATGAGAGTTTAAACAGGAGAAAAAAGAGAAATGAAATTTAGGTGAAAGAGGAAGACGGAATAAGTTGCAACCGTTTTGCTGCAACTTTTCCTCTTTCTGTTCTGCGTGCAGGTGGCTCAGAAAGCTCCAAACACATACAGATCAGCCCCATGACAGCTGACCTCGCTGAACCCTCACCTTTCTCTGTCTCTCCTCTTCTACTGCACAGTTGTCTCATCTTTAAGTACCCTCCCGCGCACCTTCTGCTTATTCTCTGTTGTTTCCACAGAGAGCCCTTCTTGGATGACCTTCTCTAATTTTCCTCCTTTTTTACTGTTTCCCTCTTAAGCTGTAAGATGATAGCAGCTGCTGTTATTAAGTAAAATAGAACTTTATGGAGGCATGCCGTATTGATTAACTGTCATTTGCTGCATAGAGCATTCTAAAGTAAGACTGTGAGTAGCGTCTATTTTGGGTAAGAAATGTTGATTATCCTTCAGTGGTAATCTACTCAAAACTATGGGTTTTTTCCTTTTTTTGCACTGATCAAGCTTCTCCTGGCTGATTTGATAACTGATCATCTTATAGGTCTGATATACTGATTCAAAGTTTTGTCTATAGGGCTATAAGATAGCCAGTAAATACGGGATTTCTTGTCAAGGGTGGTAATTTTAGAATTCAATACAAAATAAAGGCATAACTAGACAAAGTAGTTACATCAAAGTAGTTGTTCCTTATTTGTAGTTTAATTAAACTTAAAAAACTGAAACAATGTACACGATGTTGGCAATAATGGAGTATTAGGGTCATTGTAAGTAAAAATCCAACTTGCCATGAACCTGAAACGACACAGTAAAGCAGAAGCTGCAACATAGCTGCACCCAGTATCGTTCTTAGGAAAGTTTTTAGGTTTTTCTTTTTTAAATCAAGTTTAAAATGTCATAAAAAAATCATAAACATAAGCCTTTAACATCAGATAATGTCCTATCAACTACTCCCAAGACTTGTGAGTTTTAAGGCTAATTTAGTTGATTTTTTTTTGTGTATTCACTGCTAATTTTAGAAAGATCAACTTGTCAAACGTTTTCATGTGAAAATATAAAAAGTGTTTTGAGGTATTTTATTATTTTTTTTAAAACAAACTATTTATTAGCATGACCTGATCCATGAAAGCACAGAACATTTTCTTCTGGAGCACTGCAATAAATCTGAATGGATGTTTCAATAGTAAATGTAAAAAAACAAAAACGTTTCAAACTGTTGAGAACTAACATTTTGCACAATGTGCTAAGGTTACTTAGTAGAAAAAAACTAAATCCCTCTTGTATATATCCCGCTAGGACCGGGGGGGTGGGGTGGTTAGCAGAGGATCCGATTTCTGGCCACAGTAAAAAAATGGTGAAAGAAAGTAAAACTTTTGTCATTACAGCTGCAGGCCTCCACAAACCTATGACTTCAATAAATCTTAGCTGTTTGCACAGTGTCGTAATATCATTAACCTACATAAATTAGGTTAGCTGCAAGCTAAACTTTATTTGGGAAAACCTGTGAAAGCTGCTTTTCTTTTGCCTGCCTGCCTGCTTTTTTTTTAACAGGCAGATCATGTCCATGCTACGACACCTAAAACTTTTTCTATTGTTTCAACATTTTCTAAGTCACTTGATAAAACGTTGCACGCACAACATGAGATTAAAACTATCAGCTTATCCTTGCTTTGCTGGTTTACTCTGGCGTTATTTTCTTTCCTCAACCAAAGTTCTTATCATAACCCGAGCTTCAACTCTCAAGGTGCCTAAAACAGTTTTCCCAGAAAACAACCCCATCCAATAAATGGTTTAAACTCTTTTTCTGCACAATAAATCTCATCTATTTAGGCTTGCATGAGAAAGAAGAGAACGTTTGTATTTATATTTGTTTCTGTATTTTCTTTTATAAATGGGTAACAAAGATCCTCGGCATGCAGCTTGTTTGCCTCATAAAATCTAAATATTTGCCTCAAGTCCCATGTGGTTTTTTGCATCATGCGTCTCCGCACATACAATGACGTTTTATTGCCCACCGGCACAGACTAAGTCAAGTCAATCAAGTACAAACACACACACAAGCCGGTCGTTTTAAACAAGTGCATAAAATCGTATACTGGTCAAAACCCCAACTATGTAAACTTTATCATGTAGTTCAATAAAATCTTTAATATTAAACGTGTTACTCTAACTCTTTCTAGGCATTGCAAATACTTAATATCATCAAGTTTTTCCAGTGTAAACATCCCTCCTCTGTTGATACTTTTCCAGACATATTTTAAAGCGTTAAACAACAATTTGTATGTCACTACAGATCTGAAGGAGTTAAAAAAAAAAGATAAAAAGGAACCATGTCTTAGCAGAGTCATGCGATTCCTGATAGGAATTTTAAAAGACTCAAGTGAGTTTTTCTGTTGAAGGGTACTTGTCTTCACCCAAATTAAAAAAAACCTCAGGAGATTTTAATTGATACCCATGAATTTTAATAGATTACATTTTGTTTGGCTCAAAACCTGTACATTTAACGGACTACTGAGAGTTCTTATTTGATAATTGTGAGATTTATCAAAATCATTCAAGTTTACAATAGCAAATTTGGGTTTGAACAAGTTACTGTGAGTTTGCAGCATTTTATTGTTTTTGTAAATGTTTACAATTAGGATGAAAAGACAAAAAGAACGCACCAAATCCTTCAGCTTTTCTAGGGCATGACGACTTTTTCAAACATACTTTTTGAAAAACTATGAAGTTCCATAAATATATTTAACCCTAACACAATGTGACCTTTGAGTAGGATTTTCTTAGAGAAACTAAGCTAACTACATTGAAAACAACAACAACAAAAGCCATCCAACTCATTGTAAACACCAATGAAATAATTTTTCAGTAAGAACAAAAGATAGGGTTGATTTGATTCGCTGCTGTGTGCACACAATAGCATCTACACGTGCCTCAGACCTTCATCTATATCAGAGTAATGAATGTGAAAATAATTTTGAGGGATTCAAAGAGTAGCTATAGTAGATTCAGTAGTTTGGATTATTATTAACACCAGCTTTTTCTTCTTTCAGCAAAATGTCACCAGCTTGATCACATCAAGATCTGCCTTTACTCATACTCTGTTTTCAAAGATCCCTCAAAGTTTTTTGTTTGCTTTGTCTTTTGCAGTATACTAGACGGCCTTCTGTGCTCAAAGGGACTCATTCATATAAACTAGAATTAAGCTTGATTTCATCTTCTGCATTGAGTTTCTACTAAAGTTCAAAAATGTGTTTAGATATCTGTTTATTATTACAATGACAAGAATTCATGTTTTACATTTTTGCATGCAGTATCATTTTCATAATTTCTAACTGTATCCCAAGAGGTAAAATATGCAAGATCTATAAGCTGTGAGCCTTTATTCATGCCATATGTGACCCTCAAACTTGTGATTTAGTAGGTTTCACTTTATTTCTTTGATTTGTTTAACCATAAAGTAACAATGGTGTCACTCTATACATGCACGAGCAATTTTGCATGTTCATTGAGGTGATATGGTGGAGAACATCTCATAAACTTCAACAGAAATGATACATAAACATTAATAATGTAAACTCTGCTGCCACAGATTACTTTATCCAGCCAGTAACAGCCGAGAGTAGGAGAGAAGCAAAGGAAGAAGATGTAGTGGTATAATGTCATTCTACAATCCCCCATTTGACACTACAAGGGAGACTTTAGTCAGTCTAAATAATCCATGCTGTTCCATTAAATTTGCAGGCAAGCTTCCCTAGTTTCTGTCTCTGAGATGAGAAAGACCCAAGAGCTCCTGTATAAGGCATCAGATTCGGCACTTAGGTGGTGGATTGGAATAAACTTGAGCAGATGGGACTTTATTTTGTATTATTCTAATTTTACAATATTTTCAACTTCCAGAATAGAAAATAGTTGTAGCTTTAAAAAAAAGCGAGTCACATTGAAGACAGAAATCACAATACAAGCCGGAACAAACAAACAAACAAATCCAAATCTCCCCTTTTGGCTCAATATCTGAAAAGGAGCAATCATGAGTGTGTGGAGGAAGCTACTACTGTGATGGGGATTGTTGGAGTAACGGCAATATCGACTTGTTTCTCCAGCTACATTTGCTTAGTGCTCTGGAGGCCTGATCAATAGACTATGAGCTCTGAAGCCCTGCTAATTAGGGCTTGGATCCTTTCAGGGTCAATCTTCTGCAAAAAAACTAAAAAAATAATAACAATAAAAAGGAACAAGAAAGTGAAGGAAACAATGGGATAAGATTGGGGAATAAAACGAAAGGAACTCAAAAGGTGCTGATGATGACAGCTGGAGTTTATCAACAAAGATTTTCTTCCTCTTTGTTTTAGAAGTTAACTCACGTGGCATGCTATCTTTCCATCTCGGATACAGCGTGGGCGTGAAGCGCCACGAGAGATGTAGATTGCTGCTTCACCTCTGCTTTTCCTGTGAACCGCAGTTCAACAGTCAAGGGGCATCTGGGTTGCTTTGGGACATTTGGAAATAAAAGAGGCAAATCATATTTGCAAAGTCCAGTTGTGATATCTCACGAGGACACAAAGAGCTTGACTCACAAATATAGGAGGAGGGAGTTCATTTGGAGCAAGTTAACATTATTATCCATGCAGGAATTTAAAGGTACGCCTTTGGAGACAACAGCCTCGTGAGTACTTAATGACCCAACTGCATGCAGTTTTCTGCACTGCATGTGTTCATTAATATCATATGCGAACTCCGAACTTGTTAACACTTTATAAACACAAACAGATCCTTGAGGTGACAAAGCATAGTTGCCCCCTTTATTCATGATTCTAGTTACATCCTCTTCTCACTGACCAGCATTGCTCTATTGGAAAACCTAAAGCACAGACATCATCTATTGCTAACAACACAATCCACTCAATTATTCACAAAACTGTTAAGGATGTCGTCTTGAAATAAATGTGTTGGGAGACTTGGTGACAACAAGCTGTGATTCTTTACTGCCGTTTTTAATTACAGAGGTTTAAAAAGGTTTTTCCATCCTCCTCACAGTAAGTGGTGGCAAATACACTTGGGTTCTAGATTGTTTGATAGTAGATATAGGCAGGTTTGGGCAAACAGCAGCATTCTTTAGCAGATTTCTCTCCCTGACTCATAAACGTCAACACAAACTTGCAGAACCTAAGAGTAACTAAAAATGGGCTGTTGTGTTGTCCCATTTTTTTTTATACCCGAGTAAAAAAAAAAAAATACTTGTAAAAAGTTCCTAATCACTGATCAACATATAAAAAGGAAACAAAAAGCTAAAGAAATGTTACATTCAACAGATAGAGATTGTGAGGGGTGCCAAAAACTGTGGAACCATCTGTTCAATTGAAAGCAATTTCTTTTCAATGCATGAGATGATGTTTCCGGTGTATAATGTAGTTTATGCATGTTTATTAAGAGGGCCGATAGTTGAGAAAGGCACGACCGCCAATGTATGAAAAGAGACCATAACACATAGTATTATCTTTCATTATATTAACGGTAGACCATAAACCTGTTAATGCTATTAATTGTTCATGTTTTTTTTCCCCTCTTCTTGACAATACAAGGTGAAATGGGAAAAATACAGAAGCGTTTTTGTAAACACCTGAACTACAATGTATGCAATATTCTTTCATAGCAGTATATCAATATCTTAAAGAACTCTTTGTTGCATTACATTGTAGTCTTTGATTACTTAGGAGCTATGCTTTTTCTAGTTGTAAACTATTGTTACTGGAGCCATAGCCTGATTTTTTCCAACAATATCAGGTTTTTGAAATGAAAGAATAGCATTTCTTGTGGAGTCTATGACTGCAGTGAATGCAAATCAGATATTTTTAAACATGTTCATTGTTAGTATGTCACAAGTCACACACAAGTCAAACAGAACTTTCAACAGATATTTCATAATATTGCACGGTATCTTAACTTCATGCAGTGCTTATTAAAATACAGTACAATAAATATTAGCAGAAAACATGATAAGGAGGTAAATAGATGCACATGAATTGTAGCTTATAAACATTGCACATCCGTTTTTCTCTACAGTTTAAACTTTCATGGAAATATGCAAGGAAATAGTTACAAAAATACCAAAAAATATGACTTTTATAATATTTTATTAAAACTCTTAATTTACCCAACAGACAATAAACAGACAATATTCTATTCTACTTCTGATCTGAGGGCCTCTGATTTGACTAAACACTACCACGGCCAGGACCCACGATCACCATTTATACTTCTACATTTACCAATAATTCATTTTTTGCACATTACTTTATCATGTGCATGTCAAAGCTGAAATTTAGGAATAAAAAAATGTGGCGAATAGGTATAAGAATCAAAACATGTCTATGAGCTAGTGGTGTCAGTAGTGTGACAGTTCACAACATTGACACGGATCATACAAAAGAACACAAACAAGAAACAATTGTTAAAATATCTTACTTGCTGTCCAATGATCCATATGATTACCATATCCTGAACCTGACTGTGAGCTGTGCTTCAAGTCAAATAATCTCTCTGCAGTCTCCTGCACATCATAAGCTCAGTATGGAATGTTATGGGAAATTCATGGGGGACCTATCCATCAAATATTAATGATCTATGTGAGCGAAGCCGGGTTTCTTGCAGGTTTTTTCCCCCCAGTGATATCTAAGGCCACTGCCAGTCCGAAAGAGTTTCCACTAAAAAACAAAAAACAAACAACCCCCCCCCCCAACAAAATAAACCAAACAGAAAAGGAGAAATAGGAGAAAAAGGGTAAGAAAAGGCAATAAAGGTGTGTGTGGGAGTTCGATATTTTCTTTTAAGGGGCTAGGATCTGGTTGCCTTTAGTGCAAACAGGGGTTTGATACATAGGTCCCTGGGTGTAAGCACAAACTTGTACAATGTGTCACTGCTTTTTCTCCTTCTCAACTCTTTTGTTGGACTGTCAGTTTACCAACTGGGATTATTCTACCGAGAGACAAAAAAAGGAGGGAGGTTTTCACAGACACTGAGGTTTTCAGTTCTTTACTGTTCGTTATCGATCCTAAAGCCAGGAATAAAGTGGTTACATTCTTTATCAGCTGATTTTAAAGGGAAAACATGTACCTGAGTAAATAAAGAAATCATAAACAGAATTACATGTTTCATTACAGTATTTCTTGAAACTGAGCAAAACTGTATTCAGCTATAACAAAACCTGCAACAAATAATCATGAAAATACTCCAAATTCTGCCGATAAAGACTCTACAAGAGACAATGATGGAAATATTTAATCTGCTCATCAATAGTCTTATTCTCGATCTGTTCCACAACCCTCGCAAATACCCCCTGAAATAGCAACACCCACCACAGCTGCATAAATGGATATGCAGGGTCAGCACCCTCCCCTTTGGTCTTGCTGACCAACAGATATTCTATTAATCACCTTCCTTCAACACTTCCAGGCCTACAACCAGTGGATCCCTCTTCCATTTTGGTCCACTGCCTCTTCCTTATACCGGGGGTTTTATGGAGCGGTGCTGCTTCAATACGTTAAAACTGCTGCACCATGATCAAACGAGCAAATACCTCCCAGGTCAGCAAAGGGCTGCCCCACGTCAGTTAACAATGCAGCATTTAAACATCAGTCGTATGCAAAGCGGCAGATTCGCAGGGGAGGAGATGTGCGGTAGGAGAAAGCGGGGAAGCAAGGTCTGGACTGGAGAGATAATGAGCCCAGGAGCCGACAGGAGGACATCAACAGCTATTTAGCGCCACTGCGTCAGCACCTACACAGCCTTATGATAAAAAGACAATACTGCAAGGTTGCATCAATATTATGACAGGGATTAACTAATCATTGCAAGTTATTTTTTTATCATTGCTAAAAAGCAGACCATAATTACATGTGCTTGATTCTCCCTTGTGTTGTGTTCTTTGTGTTATATAAATTATACATTAACATGCTTAAATATTGATATTGGGAAGTTATTCAAAAAGCGGTTGTAATAGAATACAAATGTTTTGCCCCCATCACCGATCCTGGAACTGTATCAGCTAGGAGGACAATATAAAGTATTTTTAAAAGTCATAGGAGATGCTTATTTTACATACTTACGGCAATCTTTTGGTAACCTAAAAAAAATGTACACAGGGAAAAGTAAATGTAAAGCCAGACTGAAAACATACAAGCACAGGTCATGTTTGCTCATCAGCCCTCACACAGACTTGTCTCGGGATTTGAGGCCAGAAGAGTTTGCAGGAGCACCAATGTATAAGTTTGCTTCAACATTTTTGACAAGAACATGCAGCCTTTAAAATGTGTAGATGTCTTTAATCATGCAGCAAAAAAGTACAGAAGTTTTTTTTTTTGTTTTTTTTCAGCAGTCTGCCTCTGCCTACTGCTTGGTTAACCGGCTGACCTGCTGTCAAAGGAGCCTTTGTGAGCGTGCATTGGCGGAAGGCCAATCAGATCCTCTGGCTTGTCTGTCTCACGGAGGAAAATGGCGCCCCTGGTATGCCATCAGCAGCAGAAATGCGCAGACTGTCTGACTTCTGAGACAGCCTTTGCTTGCTGTGGACCTTACAAAACTATGCCGGAGGTAGTACCTGTCTGGCCCGCAGCCAGAGGGACTCGATCTGCAAAGGCTGCTGGAAGTCTGTCTGTTTATTCACTTACACATTCCTCGAATGACCACTTTAAAACATGTTTTTACTGCTTCATACCCAATACCACAGGTTCCCCTCTGAACTAAACAGGTACAACATGAACTAACAAAGTGGTTGAAATTTACACTAGATAAAACTTAAAGCATACAACGTACAAAGCCCCAGTGATGGGAGGACAACTTCCCAAAGAGGAAACTTCTTGGCTAAGAAGAGTACCTATCAACCTCAACATTAACATTAACTACATTTTAAGTGAAGTACCTTTAGAGGGTCTCATACATGATAAGAAAATAGGACTTAATATAACTAAGCATTACTGCAACCATGACACAAAACAGCAAAGTGAGAAATGACTAAGGGCTGCCACAATGAATCATCCAAGGAACTAAGGACAACGTTCATGAGAATGTTGGAAGCCAAAATCAAGTCAAAAAAAAAAAAGAAAAAAATACAAATGTCAGAAATACAAAAGTTTGCATCTAAACAACAAAGAAGCCCAGAAATACAAGCATCCCAATTCAAATAATTTTGAATGATAATGCCAATCACAATCCTGGTGTACTCTAAGAAGATTTCCAAGGTCGTTGAAGAAAGAAAACAGGCCCAGACGATCATATTCATCATATAATGGTCCTTTTGGTCCTTATGGCAACAGGGGAACAACAAGATCCATCTTTGCTCCACTTCTCTAACTGAACTCTGGGGAGTGTTTGTGTTTTCTTTACAGTGAGTAGAGCTATGATGAACTTGGAATCCATAATTGTGTGGGACAATTGTTTCTTTTAAACTATTTAAATGTTGCTCTGAGGTTAGATATGGACAAGTCCAGGTAAGTGGGGATTTATTTGATATATGAAGATGATGATCTGTTCTGGCAATTCAGTGTAAAAGCAATGAAACATTAATGTATTGACTAATTTGAATATTGATTTATAACAAAACAGATTGATAAAGGGGTAATATCAAAAGGTAAAGTATAACAAGAAGCAGGACCCCCCCTCCAAAAAAAAAAAAAAAATCAAACCCAAAGTTCTGAAAGCAGAAACAAGACTTTGCTCACTGTATCGCTGTGTATTTGTGTTCATATTTACTGTGTAAAACCTGCCAAAGACAAATACAACTGCACAACAAAGTGCCACTTGTGACACATCATCCAAAGAAGCACATGTTCAGGCTCTTGCTTCAGAAACAAACTTCTGACAGCAGCGAATGATGAAACAGAGCGGATCTCAAATTATTCCTGTGCTCCTCAGAATCTGCTAAACCTGCAACAGCCTGGAGCATGCCCCTCACCCTGACACTGACAGAAAGACAGAAGGAAAAATAAGGAGAAGAAATGAAAATAGGTATGAGAGTGTTGATGTAGGAAGGTTTTAGTTTTTAGCCTTATTTAGGACCGTTTTCTCCATAGTGAAAACATGAGACCTCTCTACTGTTTACCTGCGAGCTCTGAGGGTAATGTCAGCAGTTCAGTGGGTGTGTTTAAATCAGAAGTCCATTTCAGTTTAAAAGTTTATACACACATGTATTGGACTTCAATTAATCACTGCCATGCTGATGCACTCAGGAAACTTTAAATCTCATGTTTGGGCCAAAACCTAAACATCATTTAGGGCAGGCAAACCATTAACAAGAAAAACAAAACCTGGTCATAAAATGAAGAGGAAGTGGAGGAAAATACAACATGACAGTATCCCATGGTAACTGCAACTTCTTCCAGACTGGGTCTTTTTTCCAAGTCACCGGATATCAAGACCTTTGTCTCAGTGGACCAGTCAAAAACCAGCAAGGTGTCAAGACAACACTCAAATTGGTGTGAGTAAAAGTGGTGGAAAAACAGTTGACTGCCATCAGTGAACCCACTTGTACTTTAATAGCTGCTTAAAGAGGCGAGAAATGTTTTATACGAGCAACAAGAGAGGGACATTAACGGCGAATGAATTCTCCCTGCCAAATTGTTTTATCAACTGTATGTTTTTAGATTTTCTTGTTTTAGTTAGTTGTGATATATTATGTATTTTTGTAGATAAATTTGTTTTCTTTTTTCCTGATACAAATACGTGGCATTGGAAGAGCTTAAAATTGAGTTGATGTCTATATTTTTGTTTCTGACCTTTAAAAATCCTTTTTTTGTTTGATATATTGTGGTGATTAAGAACATATGGTGGAAATAACAATGTATACTGAGGATTTTAACAGAAAAAGATATTTATTCTGTTTATATTAGAGATCATGCATAGGTCTTAATATTAGGGCTGCAACTAACAATTATTTTCATAATCGATTAAGCTAACGATAATTTTTATGATTTTTTGATTAATCGCCTTTTATTGTTAATTTTATTTAGCATTTACTTTCCCATATAAGCTATTAACAATATATTTTCATTAGTAAACAGAAAACACCAGAGAATTATGGCGCGCACTGCAGTTTATTTAGTTTGATTTAAAGGAACAAATGACCTCAACAGTGTAAAATATTTGTTCACTTTTAGGCATAAAATACAAAAATGAGGTAGAATTCCATAAAACTTATCGGGTGTAAAGAATATCTACAAAAATCTAAGCCCTTATGCTGTACATTTAAATTCAGCATCCATGTGTTCATGTATTGTTGCTCGTTTATTTCTGCGGAAGAAACACAAAATGACGAAATAACTACAAACGAAGAGTAACGAAGATGCAGACACACCTGCAACATTATATGAATATGGACTTAATTGATTAACATTATTAACATAATTCAGCACGTTTATTTTCTGATTAGCTATCTGTTATTTTACCGCGCTGTTTCTTCCCCTCCAGCCTCAACTCCGACATGTTGGAGTTTGTTTCTCGTCTGCAGGCCGCCGTGTTGTGTAAAATGAGAGGGAAAGCTATGTTTTCGGAAATCTAATTTGAGGCTTGTGTTTGTTTTTTCGACCTTGTTTTTGCAACCAGGAGGCGAACTCCTAAAGTGGTACGACTTTCTCTTTTTCCCTTTACTTTCACAACAGAGTCCAGCGCCGACCTCGAACGCAAACCGGTTTAGGGAAAGATATTATTCTGCCATAAACTGCCTTTTCTCCCATCTCTTAGCTTTAACTTAAAATTATACAGACCGTTAATTGAAAGGGTTTATTGTCAAGCATATGCCTTCATTTAGATGCATTTAAAAGCAGCAATGTTAGTAGTCATCCTTTGGCAGCTAATTGCGACATGCTCCCTGTGGGAGGAGAGAAGGGTCCTCTGTCGATAATTAATCCTCGTTTAAAAGACTAAATGACATTCATTAGTGAGGAATCGAGCCAAGTGCCACTATTTACATGGCAATAATCTTGAGAATGCTGGTGGCAGTCTTTCAATGTTACAGAAACTCTGGGACAGGGGATGAGTACAGTTGCTTTCCTTCTCCCGTTTTTTACCCGTGTCTTCGCATGCAGGAACAATTAGGCTCAGGCGAACAGATGGGGACGCCTCTGACTGCGAAAGCTCCTCTTCATCTCAGTCCTATCTCATTCCCTCATCCACGCAGACTCCGGCATGAGACAGCTCTCACAGGCAAATTAAGGACTAATACACAAACGTTTACAAGACAGAATACTTTTAACCGTGTTAACTTTTGTGTATAGGATAAAGAAGAAGCATTTAGACTGGGCTAAACGTGGAAATTAAATGTGGGGATATTTAACAAATATAAAATATTATATAGTAAAATATTATAATAAGGAAATTAACAATCGGTATTAAGTGAATCAGATGATATCAGCAAAGAAACCTATTACTTATTATTTATATAAACATTGAGAAGCTTTTGTCATTATTACCTGCTAATACAAATGCACTTCAATTTATTGAAATATAATAAAAAGTGGTTATGGCCAAAGCATGTCTGTATTCAAATGTATGTCTTAATTATTATACGTAATGTTACAATTATACGATAGATTGACATTTTTGGTCTCATTAGCTGAAAGCCATTGTCAACAAATGATCAGAAATAAAAGGAAAATCCACAATACTGATATTGTAAGTCATTAAGATTAGCATTTGAACAATTTTAAATATGGAGATATCTGTAAGTCAACTAAGCTAAAGCCTGTAAAATGATCAAAATGTTGCATAATGGACCATTTGTTGGACAACCTCAAACTTTCCTACAATGGGTCTAGTGTCTGTGGAATGTACTGTACTGTCAGTGATGTAGACAGGACAGAAATGAAAAGAGGAGAAAGACACGACCCGGGAGAATAAGAGCCAGTGTTGGTCACAAAACCTCGCAACAACAATGAGGGGATGCCTAGCTAGAGATACGAGCAGGATTTGTGAAGTGTAATCTGCACAGTACAATCAGCTTTTGTCTGCTTGATCATAGACTGCGTGTGAGCCTGGAACTGAAGTGCAGTATGAGTTGGGGTCACTAGGGGATGTATACTAAATTCAATTCTAACTCCAAATTCACTTTCTTTCAAACAAACACATTTACAAACCTTCGGTATTTACACGAACAGGGTCCACAATCACCAAAACTACAAATATCCTGGCTTAGCTAATATCGTAGAAGCTAACATCTACAGTCTTCCTTATATCTTGGCTTTATGGGGAATAGAGACTCAGGGCCAAAGAAAACAAATGTCATTGGCGGCTGCTTTGCAAACCCCAGACAATCGTATGAATTGCACAAAGGTATTTCAGCTTCACAAGCAGCTTTTTCTTTAAATATTTTGAATATGGCCCCCGAAAAAATCTGTGGATAGATAAATTTACATTAAACAGAAAAATCTGTGAATAGATACATTGTATTTTTTTCGTTGCAATATTTTTTACATATTGTTTTGAAGTTTTCTTGCCTAAACTGATTCCAGAGATAAACTGAGCTGGTTACCAATTCTGGTAGAAACACACTGGTTCTGTCTCAGCACTATGACTTTGTTATGTAATAGGGAGCAGCAGCTTTTATTAGGACATAGCTGGACTGGCCATGTTTATTACCTCTTGGTTCGTTTCATTTTTTTAAATGCTTGATCAAAGACAAAGAAAGAGTTAATGCACTGACAAAAGATATATTCCACAGTTTATTAAGCCAGTTTCTAAAAACTGTGAATAATTTAATATCAACCAATGCCATAGTGCTGATAAATCTTGTTTTTAAAGTTTTTGGTTTTAAAGTTATATGTTACCATTTATACCATTTATAGTTTTATTCATAGCCCTTGCTTTGCCACAAGGTGTCACTTAAGAGTTGGGAGATTTGTTTATAAAAAAAATACAATTTTCAGTCAATTTGTTATTGCTGGTCTAGAGAAACTAGTTTCCTGATTACATTTTTGTTTCATTTTGCCGAAAGTATGAACTGGATATCTTCTGAGAGTACAGGCATGTGGCAACACCTTTCAGTGACCAGATACACGTCATAATAGAACAAGCATAAATTGGAAATGAACAGGAGTATAATTTGTGTTTTTCTACCATATCTTAGGACTGCTTATATCCACAACAAATTAAGAATGTAATAGAGTGTGTTTAACATTTACAAGAAGAAATATTTTCACAAGGAGTCGGCACAGGATCAGCAATTCCAATGACCTGGCTCTGAAGGGGTTCTCCTCTAACTGTCCAATAACAGACAAGTCACATGTGAAAGTGAACACACCTGTTTTTGTGCAACCTGTTACCCATCTTTGTCTGCTAAGTACAATGATTATGGTATCGGTCCTTGGGGAACCATTTTTAGACAAAAACAGATGCAGATACAGCACTGGGAGGACACAGAACAGCCCCACAGTTTCAGCCTGCCATCAGCCTCCTCTGTGGAGACCTTCTCTGCTCCCTCTAGTCATGCAGGGAGTGTAACATCAGTCTTGTCTGTCTGTTTTATCTGAAGTATTAGGTAACATTTTCTTATGTTTGGTGACACCAAAGTAGCCCCATGATTCCCTTTAGCACTCCTCCAAAATATTTGGTTACAATCTCCAAACAATAGACCTTGTCAAAAAGGTAAATACAAGTATTTTTTCCTTTTGCCACCTTAAATCCATACATTTAAATCTCTAATTGAAATAATGACAGCAAATAAAAATGGCAAAGGAAGGATAAGTGTAGAATTATCTATTATTGGCAATAATTACAAGATTATTCTGTTTAATGTTAAACAAATTTTTTTAAATCAACCTAACCATGTAAACTTACCTTTGTTACAATTAAGATCTAATAAAGCCTTTTCAAATGTAAAGAGGTAGAATTTATGAAAACATTCAAATCTGACCTGTGGGTCTTTCTGACTTGTGCGATCAGTTAGCCACTTTCGCCTTCTTTTTCTCCTTCGACCATTCCTCAACTGCAATCGATCTGCTTACCTCCGGAGATCAAAGGTTTGCACGGTTGTTGTACATTTAGCCTGGGATGAGTCCTCCCAAATTATGTCTAAATATTAATGATAATAAAGCATCACACCCATCCCTGTGTCAGGCAATTACAGCCAACATCGATCCTCAACTCTCTGCTCCAATTAGAACTAACCTCTAGTAATGCGTCCCGGCACATCAAAGGACAAGAGCCATTGATCCACTCCTGGATTTTAACATTTACTGTTCGAAGAGGGAGAAAGATGTGGCACAGCAAAGAGGAGGGGAAGCAATATTCTGACCAGAGAAGCAGAGGGAAGCAGAAGAAATCATTTTATCCACTCAGTCTGGAAAAGGGAGTGTAGAGACTCGGAGGGTATGCCATGGCAGCAACGACTCAAAATAAAAGGGTACTGCATGCAGAGATTTCAAAATTAGACCCCCAAATGATAATTCTTTAGCAACAAACAATAAGGAAATCACTTGGACTTTTTTATATAAACTCAATGTTTTCCTTTCCACTTCAGATGGTCAGCTGGATTTTATAGGTAGATCAAAATAAACCCCCTTTGTTGAAAAAAGTCACCATGTCATCACCGACACCTATGTCTTTAGGCTACTTATCCCTTACAACCAACCTTTATCACTTTTGAAAGTTTATAGAAAGCAAAAATCTTAAGTCTTCAAACTGCTCATAGATGGTAAAAACAAACAAAGAAAAAAACCAACAACACTTTAAAGTACAATGGGGAAAGAGAAACATAGCAAAATCTGACCTACTGAGTCTATAGACAGTGACGAGTCCCTATTAAACCAGAGACATTCCTTACACAAATGAAGGGACACAATCCCACTGTTGACACCATTATTCGACAGGGCCTGTTGTTATGGTGTTTCCCCGCTGGACTAATAGCACTGATAGTCTTGGCCTTGGTCACGACCTTACAGAGGCCTTTGTCACAGAGCTGGAAGGCGGCTTGTCCATCGCTCTGTGCTACAATGATACTCTTCAGGACATTGTAATACACAAGAGAGTCTGTGCAACGGGAATGCAACCCCGTGGTTAGTAATACCTACAACTAATTGGTTGTGGATTGCCACAAAAAAAATGTGAACAATGCACTTACAAGGGGAGATAAAGCAATAAAGGACAGATGTAACACATGTAAGTGAGTTGCAATAGTGATTGAAGATTTATAACTGATGAACACTGTAAATCTTAAAAAAAAAATCCTAAATGACAATTAATACTCAGATAAGGAATGTATTAGGGAGTTTCGACACCCTGAAAAGTTTTTGATTTCTGACTTATCGCAAAAGTTTTACAAGTATGCTTTTCTCAAAAAATTAAAAATATACAATCTGATCCAAAACTATACATAAAAGTATTTTTTAAATGAACAGTTCATTTATAAAAGAGACAAAAAAAACATGTCCTGCTACAGAAAGGTCATTCATAGTGCAAGCAGTTTTTTCAGAAACCTCTTGGAAGACTGTCAGGGTATCAATTACTAACCTTGAGCTCAAGCAAACTTTGGTTATGCAGAAGGGAAACAATTAAAAGGTCATCATCAGGTAAAAAAAACAAAAAAACAAAACAATAAACAAACAAAAAAAGATTTGGAGACACAGATCCTAAGACCCAGCTTAAATGCAATTGATAGGATAGGTCATGATCTTAAATAAGGGGCTCATGATTAAAACCCCCCCAATGTGGCTCAATTAAAATGGTTATAGAAGTGAAAGGGAGAGTAACTCCTCCACAATGGATTAGGTCAGTCTCTTAACACCTGAACGTTCTTTAGGTAATTTTTATTTCCAAACCCACTGGCTTTCAGCTGAGGTATCCCTCGCTATTATATGGTTTGATAACATGGTTCTTTGCTTCAATTCTGTACCTTGGTTGCTGCAATGTAATTAAAGATTGGTAAAATGAAACCAGTGTTTAGAAACGGTTTATGTCTAGCCTGTTTTCAAAGGCTCCACCACGAGGGAACTTTTGGACGAGATGGGAGTATGTCAACGTCTTGTTAAACAAAATGAGAGTCTCAGCATAGAGACTCAGGGAAAAACAACCTTCCACATACGCCTAAACACAAGCCAGGACGGAGGACAAACGTAACACAAACAGCAGGAAAACATTTGCTGCTGGCTGGAATATAAAGCTCCTCACATGTGTGTGATACCCCATGATGCATTCAGGTCAGCTGAGGAGAATGAGGGCATTGGCGGGCTCCACAAACAGGCTGGGAAAATGACACTAGGATGCAAGGCCAAGACATCAGTGTCCTCACAACTTCCCTGTAACAGTGAAGCAATGTTAGCTGTGGCGCCATCAGAATGTGGGGTAAGGGGGGTTATGGTTTACTCAATGGCTAACAGGATGTATGCAAGGGACCTAGTAAACTCTTAGAAAACAAACAAGATGGCTCTAAAAGCTCAACTGCACTGAGTTTCAGAATACATAGTGTTATTTTAGGAGCAACTGGATATTTTCCTTGTGTTGTCAGCATCTGATAGGCAAGAACAGAACAGCTGTGTGTTAACTGTCATGCTTTCAATTCAAATTAGTTCAAAGTAACAGACGTGCAAAGAAAAAAGAGATTGTATTTGTTTGCATCATATTTTCCTTTTAGGCACTTATCCACCGTTTGCTCTACATATATACATTTTTACCTGCTGGAGAAGCAACTTCTGCATTCATCTTTCATTTTAGGGCCTCGATTAGCAAGTTAAATATCATATTTGGCAACATTTGCCTGCTCTGCTCTGCTTTGGAAGAGTTCTTTAAATCTCTCAAACAGTGAGAACATCCGTTATACACAGCCCTATTTATGTGGAATTACCTTATAAATCTTTTATTTTCTATACTCTGTCATCACAACTAGGCCATTTGTTAACTGCATTTCTCATATGGTAACGCAATTATTTTGTTTTTGCTAATTTGGATGGATGATTGAAACCACTATCGTGCTGAAATAATAAAATCCTAATCATTCTTGCAGACTCCTAATAGTTTTGAGTGATTATTGAATGGTATTTATCACTGTTAATGATTTAACTCACAACAACAGTTACCCCAGACCATGAAACTGCAACCAATGTACAATCCTTTTGGAGCTGTTTTTGTTAAACACTCTCCTGTAAAGTTTCAGAAAAGTGTAGATGTTTTGATTGTAAGAAACAAACTTTAGTCTATTAACCCTTTTAAAATTTAATTCTAGCCCTTAACTACCTATAAACTAAAAAAATTTTTTTTCTTATACCACTTGATTTTATATTCTAAATACATACTTTTGTCATCTAGTTTCTGTAAATTCTGCTTACTTTCCAATTTTTTTTAAACTACGTATTCATGTAATTTGTGCAATAAAACATGTTTTGTAAACTTGTACTGCCTGCAAAAATAGGGTTAGCTTAGAAGCTAAAACAAATAATAATAAAAAAAGTTTTTAAAGGGTTTTCAGAGCTGTGCTGTGACCATGGATCTTCATGCTGGGGCAGGTCACAATGGGATGATGTTGACCCTTAAGGGGCAAACTGTTATCCCTGTCGCCAAAGAGACGGGAAGATTGTGATGTGAGCAGGGAAATCTTCTCCAGAGCTGGCAGCATGCCTGACCTAGCGTCGAGGTGCACAGCCAACAGCTCCCACCCCTCAGTAACACCCTCCCTTCTCTATCTTTTCCCCAAAGCCTCATGAATGCCAGTCTGCCTGGCTGGTGTGGTCCAAAAAGCCAGTAGTTAGGGCCAATGGGGCACGGAGCCTCTGCCAGCTGGGCCAGGACTTCACGGCCGAGCCCCACTCTCCATACAAACAGAGCAACGGGCCACAAGCCACCAGCAACATGGAACCTGTCATTACCAGCAGTGAAATGCTGGTATTCTCTCCAAATGCCTGAGCCGGCCAACAGCTTCAGCAGGCAATGCACTTGACTTTAACAAATTTCTCAGCCTTTTTGCCAAAAGTGACACTTTGATAGAACGGTAAAGAACAAGATATCCACTCGGTCTTTATCTGTAACACCTTCAGACATGGTGTTAATATAAATAATCAATAATCTGAAAGAGGCGCAATGCATTTATTTCTACAGATTTTAGTTGTAGTGGCTGTCAATTCTGTTGCACCAAAAATATTTAATTTGTTTTGAGAACATGTTTTCGACAAACAGATTCTGTGTAAACAGTCATCACAAGATCAATGGCTTGAAATGTTGTATATTTAAGGTACAATTTGCAATTTAAGACAAGAAATACAATACAAACATGTATTGTATTGCATCTAACATGAAGGAAATCAGCATTGCTTTAATACTTTGAGCGGTTCTTTGAAAATGCCAAAACAGAATGGCATCTTTTACTAAAGTCTGTTGAATAAAACAACGATGATGTGAATCAATAACAAAATGGCAAAGCGTCAGTCTCTGGCTCAGTAATTCCTCCCTTTTGCTGTATTTTTTGTAATCTGTGACACTTCTGTCAGGAATGAATCAGTCCAATTTTCATATGACAATAGGAAGAATTCAAACAAGATTGAGATTGAATTTTGAAGATTGGAATTGGCCAAACAAGATATTTTTGAAAGCTGTTTTCTTTATTATTTGTTAAAACTCTTGTGTTTTAGCCATAGTGGAATGCCCTTCACAACACCACCAAACCAAACTAAGGGATCGGTGGATCTGGCCTTTTGCATTTCAGGCTTTGGTAGTGGAACACAAAAATACAATATAAATTATATTTTTGTGTTTTGTATGAAAGCGCCCAAGGTTAGAAGCTGTTTTGCTTAGAAAAGGGACCAATGCGATGTTAAAGTATTTTGATGGGAGCTCCCGTTGTCTACAAATGCCTTTTCATTCAACCTTTAAACTCTCTTGAAGAAGTAAAAATAGGGATTCTTTTTTTATTTTTAATGTCTTGTTGTGATAAAGGAGCTGTTTCATGCCATCAACAACATTGCAACAATGTTCTGCCTTTGTTTCATTGCACCATCCTGGGGGGCTATAAGAATGAGAAAGAGACATACAGAGGCACAATAAATGATTGATGAGATAGAAGAAAATATTAAGACAAGTAAAATGGGAGCATTTCAAAATATTTAAAGCATTTGCACCCTGGAAAAAATAACATATATATGAAGAGCAACACCAATAAAAGTAAAAATTGACACTGCACATCACCAGAACAACTTCATGCCTACAGGGAAATATGATGCTGGCAGCATTATGTCATAGGTTTACCTTTCTTTAGATAAAACTCGACTTTCAAAGTGGAAGAAATCATAAAAATAAATAGTTTAAACCAACTTATGTCACTAGAAATCTAAATATGTTCTAAGTCAAATTATACTCTTTGGCACCAATGTGCATCCAAGCAAGTGTCAAAATCACCAAAGGTATAACGATCAGATCGGCACTGAAGAAAAATAACTTTTGAAATGGCCTAGACAGAGTCCTAAACTACACTTAACTGGAACACTTGTGGGGTCACCTAAGAAGGTCTGTTGACAGTGGATACCAACAGACTGGGAGTTTCAAAACCTTTGTTAATAAGTGTTTTCAGATATTGCCCAGAGAGTTGCAGTTTTGACATTTTATCTTTGCTTTTACAAACATTTGTGAAAGAATGGCTTGCTCTCAGTAGCTCACTAAATGAAAGTGTGGGATGGATGTCACCTGTGCTCAAAAAAGCAGTCACGAAATATTGTAACTACAAGATGATCCACCAACAGCTGGGTGATTGGAAAAGTGAGCAACTTTGGCAAAAAAAAATGGTAGGGGACATAAAATCATGGAGCAGAGTGCAAAGTGTGGACAGTTCTACAACTTTTGGAAAAATCAATCACTGCAGGCTTCCACACATCATGTGACCTTAAATTTAAGCATGAACAGTGTCTAGAAGGATTAATTCAACATTTTTATCATGGTCATGCAGCTGCATCCATGCTTGCCAGAACAGCAATATATTCTTTAGATTGTGGCAAGTTTGGTGGAGAAGAGATTATGATGTGGTGGGTGGGGTTTTAGGAGTTGAGTTTGGGCCTTTAGTTACAATAAAAAAAAATCTTGAAGCTTCAACATAACCAAGCACTTTTGAATGTTAGGATCCTAAACTTTGCACTAAAAACTTATGGAATGGCCTCTTCCGATTGCAATGTGGCAACAGTGTAGGCAGCAAGTCTAAATGCACATGTGATCCATCACACATCAGTGTCTGACCACACAAATGCAGATAATTGCTTATAAAGTCGGATAAATACCCTCCTAAATCTTGGGAAAATTATTCTCAGAACAACTGAAGCAGTCAATATAGCTGCAAACCTTACAGATTAAGAAAGGGTTGTTAGTGGAGTTCAGTTGATATGATGCATGTGAGTTTCACATCATCACGTGTCATGGTAGTTAAGGTTTGAACAGATTGAGTATGTTATCATTTTGAAATAGTAGACTTTTTTTATTTTCTCTATAAATATATTAACATTAGGGGAACAACTAAGGGGACATTTATCATCACAGCAAATTAATCTGAGGGACAGAGCAATGCCCAACATAGCAACATCCTTTTCCCTCTTTACATAAAACAGGCATTTATTGATGCAGCAGCATTCCATTAAATTCCTGGAAGCTGTGGCAAAAACATGCCCTGAAGTGTCCATGATGGCATGCTGGGAGGAAAAAGAGTCAAAAAACAGACAATGTGATAGGTCCTAATTGCTTCAAAATGTCCAAGAGAAGACCCCCTATTACCTATTTAAATCAGCTGATAATGGAAGGGTAGAAGGAGGAGAGGGAGAGGTGGTGGTTGGTGGGGGGGTCTATGCAGAGGGTGAAAGCTATCCTCTGCGCTGCTGTCGCCTCATTATTTTCTGTCTTGACGGACGCCTGCGCTCAACCCCTGGATGAATGGTCCTTTGCTGAATAAGTTATCTCCAGACAGACAAAGGGAAGAGTGCGCTAAACAAACAACACAGCCCTTCTGCAAAAACACAAATCTCCTCTTCCTTTCCTTCTCAGTGCCCCCCGTTCCACCCAGCTCATACCCACAATCTTTCTTTTCTTTCCCACTAGACGAAAGGTAGGGCCTGCCACAGAATGAGAGCTCACATGTAATTTCTACAGAAGCTCACAGTAGGAGGGGATAACATCAGGGATAAAATAAAATAAAAGGCAGGAAGGAAACCAGCATCTTTGTTCACCAAAAAGATGTACACTTCCATTCCTCCATTTTGTTTCATCTTTCCTCTTTGTTTGTGTAGCCCTTCAGTAATAACAGGGACCTCCTTTAGACAGCATCAGAAGATGTCTGAGAGGATGTTTTTTGTTCTTAAGACGAGGCCCACAGCATGAACATTGAGGATGTTTTTGTTTCATCTAATGTTTATTTTGCTTATTTCTATTCTGTGGACTATCACGGCTTGGTATATCAAATCAGGATCATTCCCACTCAATGTTCCCATGGGTGGTGGGTGTCAAGAGGATTCCCTATAGCTGCTAAACTACAGCTAAGACATATATACAACTGGAGAGAGCCTAGCTCCCCTAATGATTGTAGGGACGATGTGCTCCACATCTGCGAATTCCTCACCCTTCCCATCACTCAAAAGTAAGAGGTGGAACTTTTGGACAGGAAAGCCTCTTTCCCTTCTGACGGGGAAATCAGAGGGTGCCGTGGCCCGACAGGCGCTTGACGGCAGATGAAAAAGTGTGGGTACCCTTGGAGTGACACCTGGAGCCACTTCAAGGGATGAGAGCGCCACTGATCTCCAGTCATCTCGCCACAACGACAGTCTGTCAGGGTTAAAGCGGCTGAGGGAAAATATAGAAGCTACATCCGTTTGGATGGTGTGAGTTAGGTCCAACGGAGCTTCAGCTCTATGTCGGGATGAGATGACCCCTGAGCATTTGGAGAAGTGATGGCCCAAAGTCTGTATTTGACTGTTGAAATACTGAGATTTAGTTTTGAAGAAGACTTCCTGGACAACCTGAGAAATTCTTGTACCCATAAAAACTCTCATTCAACATTTACCAAAACTTACTGCTTTCTTTTCTGTAACTTGAAATGCCAATTGCCTGAAAAGTTGTAAATTTAAAGTAAGCTGTCCATCTCAAATGCTAGGTTTATTACAAAGCAATGTTTTGTCGCATTTTCATGGAACTAACCTTGGAAAAGATAGGATTCCCACTATAAATATAACAGAAAAAGACAGATGACATAGAAAAAGGGGGGCTTTGCCAGTCAGTGAAGCAATTCAATCCTCAACAGACTAATGCATGCCTTATATAAAACAACAACACATCTTTGCCCTTGTCAACAACCCCTTACTCTATAGCTCAGGGTTGTGTGTATCTTTTTCTTCAAGCAAAAAATGTCCCATCAGCACTCTCTAATGGGCGAGGTGTAGAAAGGGAGAAAAGACAGCGATGGAGCGGGAAGGAGAGTGAGAAAGCGAAACAGTAAGCAGCGGTGCTTGTTTGACTCTCCAGCAGTGAGTAATGAGGCTAAGACGCACCCTGTCATTGTCCCGGCTGCAGCCTGTGGCTGCAGACACAGGAATAATAAAATGTATCGTTTATCTGTAGACAGCACACGTATCTGACATTTAAAACCCAAACAGGTACTTAAGAATAAATAAAATCTATCAGTGACTTTTTTTACCTTATTACTTCTCACAAAAGGCCATATAATCTCTTAGCGTGGTTAAGATTTGGATTTAGTCAAAAAAAAAAAAAAGGAACCTTTTGACAATACAGTAACTCCAATAAAAAGTGGTATTTAACTAGGAAATGTTGACCAGCTGTATGTCAGTATGACCCTGTACTAAACAGTGGTTGTACTTAATTTTAGTTTATTTATTTATTTTAATTTTATTTATTATTTGAATTAGGCTGCTGACATATAGTAAGAAATGTTAATGTGCTGCTTGAAACCACCAAGCATGCTTCCTTGGAAGGGATGGGTAAAAATATTGGTTAATCAATGCATGCTACTAATAAATTTTCCAATCTAATATAGATTAGGAAACGCTGTGAATCAATTAGATCTCCTGGTAATTGAGTTCCCAGCATGGTAAGCACAGTCCAGGGACATATGAGATTTCATCGTGGAGTGTCTCAGTTCCTTCATATCCCACACTATCTTCAAGTGGGACGAAGAAAGGGACTGGATAGCTCAGGTTTGATAAGCTAGTTGAGCACCAATTGGCATTGCTTTGCCGCCAGGAACCCATTTAACACCTGTCCATTTGGAGTAGACAGTGTCTGTGATGGTTGCATTTTCTCGCCACTGCTGTGATACAGAATACGTCCTACAAGATGAAGGAGTGGGAAGGGTCAAGGCAGCGATAGCATATGAGAGTTACTGATCTATACTTTTAAGTGCTGCAAGCACCAATCGCCTAATGATCTCTCATAGAGTCGTAAAAAGGCATTTGATTTTTCTTTTGGAGCTTTAACAAAATGTGAGATTGCTAATGTGGCAACACTAAGCACTATATCAGTTCAGTGTCACATAAAACAGTTTGATTTGAAGTGGTTGTCTTGGTGTTTTTGAGTACATTGCCAGTAAGTAAACAGCTATTTGGTTTGAATTACAACCCCACAGTGGTGAGGAGTGTGGGTCTGAATTGCAATATGGCTAAAAATTACATTGATTATCATTAGAAAAGGGGAATTACTAAAGTTTTAACACAGCACTGCCATGTTTTGACTCTTCTATCTCACATGGTGCACAATCATTGTTATTAGACTACTGTTTTCTTTTCAGATCCTTATTTTATTACTGAAACAGTGTTTATATAGTTAAAGTAATGTATACAACCACAACTGTCCTACTGGGAAGTAAAGGCCCTACTCCTTGACCCCCATGTTAAAATAATTATACTGGCTCTCTCGGGCTTCACCTGGATGCACTAAATCAGCAACTTGGAAAAAAATCCGCAATGACAAAAATACAGAAAAAAGTAATGTCTTAGAATCTGAAATGTATATACAGCTCAAGAAAAAAAGTGATACTAAGAGAATTTCTTTCATTTTGGGAGTTAAAATTGAACTCTGATTCATAATCCTCTGAAGGAGGTTGATAGCCCTGTTTCTTCTGCATGTTTTACTTCCACACTTTTTCCATCCACTAATTTTTCCCTTAACAGGGTTGGATACTTCACTCCAAATGAGAAGTATACAACTTTAGGTGGCATTCTCAAATACATTGGAGCTCATAAAAACGTGGCTTTCTTACTCCATTAAAGAAACAAAACCCTGATATTGGGTTGCGAGTCTATCAGTAGTTTTAAGAGTCTGTTTTCTAAGAAACTAACTTTTGTGTTTTCATAAGGTGTAAACTAATATGAAAAGTAACAGAAGCAGATGTTTAATATCTGTTATTCTATGGGTAATGAATCTGTCAACAGGTTACAGTTCCTAAATTAATTTGCTGAAAGAAAATGTACTTCTCAATTGCCCTCATAATTACTAGTACTTCCACTACTTGATTATTATACAAAATAAATAAATAAATACAGCATTATCAGTAACAGAATCCTTCAATAGGGAATCACAAAGAGCTTTCAAGCAGTAATGATCAGACTCTATAGAACCTTTAATCACCAAACACAACAAAAACACCTCTATCTAATAGCTTATAGCATCTTCATGTTTCCCAGCATATCAGACAACAGCTGCGCTCACCTTGATATGCACTATAAAGTTAATCTAGGTAGTGCCAAGAGGGTACACATGCTTCAAACTTTGGTACTTTACTTCTTTGCCAAGATAAAAGCAGACTGGACATTAAAAACTTACACACGAACATGATGTCTCTTGAGATGGGAACAGGGAAAAGGGCCAGAGGTGGGACAAACCCAAAGGGATAAAGCAAATTTGGGGGGAAAGCAGGGAACAGTTTGTGCGTGCGCTGGAAAGAATGCCAGGATGAACAAATTGCATAGCAAAGGGAACATGATCACATTTAGTACGTGGAATTATTGTGGCAGCAACACAGACAGGAGATCAGAGAGATGGAGATCCACTGGGAATGATCCGCCACACTAGGGACAAAAAAAAAATGGCTGCCATGATGTGTTCAAGCCCTACATAAAAGACACAAAAAGCCTTAATTCCTCAACAAAGTATGTGACTATGTCGCTGTAGAATATTACTTTTATGTAAAATGCTGACAGATCATTTTAAATAGTAAACAATCTTATCCTTGCAAACCAGAGATTGGCAAAGCCATCTTTGGGGTGACTGTGGAGGGCAGACGTGTCTGAATGAGTAAGCATGAATAAGTTTGCACGTATTGAATAAGCAAGTATAGTATAAAGCGCTTAGAGTAATCAGTATGACTATAATAGGGCTATGCAGATTCATCTCTGTTTTCTAGATGCCAATAAATTTTGCGACGATAAAGATTTGGACTGAAATGCACTGGAAAGAAACTGGAAATATGGCTCAAACTTGCAATCTAAACACAAGACACTTGGCTGTGATGTAAATCGTTAATCTAACCAATAATCTTATTTACCAGAGTTTATCTTGTTTTTACTTAATCAATATCATTTAGTCATACACACGCTCTACTGCACCTTGAAAAATGTATTGTTAAGAAAAGACCTTCCCCTGCAACTGTAGGTAATTGTTTCCTAATGTTTTAACTTCTCAAACTAAATCAATATAAATAAAAACCCTCTGTCCTTATAAAATACAATTCTTGTTTGATTTTTTTTTACTTAACCTGACTTAACCAGATCTTAACAAAAGTCTACCTTTTTCTTAAATTTTTCAACAAGATAAATTTTACCCCGTACTTATATTAAAAATAGTATCCAGCAGTTCATAACAGCTTTTAAACCTGATGATATAAATACCCCAAGTAAATAGGAAACTGTTTATTTTTCATGTGTTTAATTTGTTTAATTCATCTATAACCCGGAGAAATTTAGTCTTACCAGCAGATAAGAAAGTAAGTGAATTCGAGACAGATTTAAAACTTGGCTTGAATTTTAGGTAAATGACTAACTGCACAACTTTGGCTGATGAAGATTCTTTATTTTTTTAATATTGTTACAGAACATGCTGATTTGCCCTTTCTACACTTTAGGCAGTTGTCTGTGACCTCTGTTTTATTCATTTTCATGTTTTTTTACGTAAGTCTTATCATTCATCTACTATGTAAAATTTAAAAAGGGAATAACGATCACATGAAGAGAAAGCTATAGCAAGCTGATGTTCACGATCGGCAACATCGCAGCACTGTCAATCTGTAAGCATCGTCCGATGGGATAATAAGTGCTCAGAATGAGCGCAAGTCCGCCAGTAAAGGCTGAAGCTCTGTCCATCCTGCCTGCCCGTTGCTACTGCCAGTCCCATCCATGAATATGGAGCTGTTCTGTGGCTTTGAGCTTGCTTATGTTTTCTGTCTGATATCTAGACCCCATTCCCATTTCAAAGCCAGGTCCACCCGGGGCCTTGACTTTTTGATCTGCCTGACGACTGAGTCGACCACCTGCATGCGGGATCAGCTGCCAGTGAGAGCAGACAACCCCTCAGCTTCAAAATACACATCGCCCCCCCATCCCCTCTCGTGCTGCTTCATTGCTCTTCACTGTAACTGGGTGTGGAGCTGTGTCCCATACCCAAATGTTCTGGGTGGATTGCTGGGGGTGCTCAGTAAATCAGATGGAAGGATTTTTACTGTTGACAGAAAATCATCTTGTATTTATGAACACCTCAGTTTCAACACGTCACAGACACAACTGAGGCCTTAGATGGGGCTATGGCCTGTTTAATCAGGAACAGCAGAGAGACAGCTTGGGGTCCTCGTCATGCTGACACAGAAACAGAAAATCCCTCTTCATCTTCAACTTTCTAGTTTTCTTATATGTTAACCAGGCCTAAATGTTTTCTTGCCAAAAGTTTTATGCCCCTTTAACACTGTTACATCTAAATAAACCGTAGTTTATGTAATTTATTGTCAGTATAATGACAGCTGTTCTCTGAGGTTTGTTAGACACAGCATCGTGAAAAACCAGAGAACGCAGCAGACACATCAGAGAGAAAGATATGGAGAAGTTTGAAGCAGGGAATTGATATAAAAGACTACCCTAAACTTTTAAGATCATTATAAGTATAAGACAATTACACAATTAGCAACCAAAAGGTAATTCTTAAGGAAATGAGAGCAACAGGGGACACTGTAAACATGTAAAAGAAATTCCTGATGAGGACTAATTTAAATGTTTTGGTCCATTTCCTGGAAAGTAGGAGACAGAGACGGATCAAGGTTGTAAAAGACTTGAGACTTAGGTCTTAAAAGATTGAGTCTGCTTGAGCTATTTGCAAAGTAAATCAGCAAAAATGTCAAATGTGAAGAGCTGGTAAAGAGTAAGTGACGGCCAGTTCCACAAAATATTGAGTTAATAAAAATGCACGCTACAATCTAACGATTTTTATTTTAACATAGAATAATAATAAATAAACATGCATAATTGTCTTTCTACTTCACAATTGTGCTCTACTCTGCTTTCCTTGTTGTGCATCAAATATAATCCTAAAAAAATAAACAAAACAATACAAGAAAGTGTCTAGTTGTGATTAAAATCATGGTTGCAAGATAGTTTAGTGATACTTTTGTCCAGGCAGATCCGTTTTAATTTTTAACCTGCATATTATGGCTATCTAAAGGAGGCACTTGAGCAAATGTTCTAGTCCTAGAAAGACAGCCGACTCAGATTTGAAGTTAGTCAGAATAACATGACTGACAGCAGGTGTGAACTAAAACGTGTTTCATAAACATTAAGTGTATGAAAATAGTTTTATTTAAGGAATTTGCACAATTAGAGAAGTAGGTTACTGCACCCTTTATGTGTTTTTTTGTGTGCATATTTTCATATAATAGATATGTTTCATTAACACTGCAAAAACCTTGTACTTTGTGAGACGTTTGTTAAGAGCAGATAGCAAAAATGACGTATAATTGTGGGGCTTCTTCCACACAACCAATTAACACAGTCAAACCCAGTGTTTTATACCAATTACCCTCACTGGCAGAGAGGATTCTCCCAGTTTGAAAGTTGTAACATTTTATTTTCGAACAAAACAACAGCTTTTTTTTTTATAGGACAAACATGTTTCTGAATGTTCCTCACAATCACAAAAGTGATATTCACAGAGTCTTAAAGTTAATTGGCTTTCTTGAGCCAAGGCAGCGAGCTTAATGAGTGAATAATTGTTTCTCAGCAGGGGTGACATAAGACCTAAAGGACATTTTGAACAACGGTGCCAGTTTCTATTGTTCTACATCAGCAAAAAAAAACAAAAAAAAAACGGACATCTTTTATATCCAATAGATAACAATAAGAGTAGCTCCACTTATACACCTCACTCTGGCCTTGATGAGAACCGAAATTAC
Source organism: Orestias chungarensis (assembly GCA_032876305.1). Taxonomy (NCBI): domain Eukaryota; kingdom Metazoa; phylum Chordata; class Actinopteri; order Cyprinodontiformes; family Cyprinodontidae; genus Orestias; species Orestias chungarensis. The sequence goes on along the minus strand of JAVLVB010000546.1, from coordinate 2,786,838 downwards.
TGACCTTAAACAATAACTCCAAACTATTGAATTTGTTTGTTTATTTTTTCCCATTTAGTTTAATGCAGAAAAATATGAAGTATTTAACTCTTAACATTAGAAACAAATTGTCCGATGTTTTGGAGTTGAAAATTAGCAGTATGGAAGAAAAAAAACTACACAAATACTTGAGCCCACCTCTGGTTTGTGTCAGTGGAGAAACTTGCCTATTTGTACAAGTCTTTCAGAAACTCCAGCTCTTTTGTTGCCTGTCCAATTCATGCACAGCGACAAAGGAAGTGACATCACAAAACAAACATACGATTAATCAAAAGCTGGGCCCAGTTCGCTAAAAAAATGCTTGTGGGGGAAGAGAAGGAATTGTTTAAGCATGCTGGACATCATTTCCTCTCTGGTTTTAGATGACTTTAAACGTAATGTTTAAAAAAAAAAAGAAAAATAATAAACTCCGCAAACAATGAGAAAATGCTAAAGAGAATGCATGGAGTAGTTGGAGAGGTTTGGAGTCGGGCCCTCGTAAATTCTGATTTCAGCGGGGCACTAAGCAGAGGGGCTGAGGCACAACAAGAGGAGTGGGCGGGG
>JAVLVB010000546.1:2764365-2786156 GCA_032876305.1 Orestias chungarensis | reverse complement strand
CTTTGGGTGACAAGCCAGGCGAGCTGACCCCCCCAACTCCTCTTCACATAATCAGACTTGACAAAATGGAGACATATGCAGAAATATTGGTTACAGTCGGCGTCACAGCCTTGCTCAGGCTTTTCTCTCCCTACTTTATGTTGGCTGCCCCATGAGCCACCCGGCAAATTGTCTATGGGCACTGAAGCATCCATTTCAATTGGCACTTCCTTCCTGCCCCGGGATTTTACATTTACTCTGTGTCATTTACATATTACTCTTAATCAAAATCCTCGACGAGCAGGGAGGGAGAATAAAAAGGAATAAAAAAAAAACAAAAAAACAAAAGAGAGCAAGACACAAAACTGTGGCGTCACGGTTCATAGCTGAGCACAACAGCACTTTATGAAATGGAGATGTGACAAGATATTAGCTGTGTTCGTGTGTTACTCCGTGCGCGTTCGTAGGAGGGGGAGCAGGCTTGAGATAATGCAAGGCCGATTGATATGTCTGCTTCTGAGTGCTTGGACTTGCACGATTTGTTGGGGAGCCGCTTTGTGCACGAACACAAAAAAAAATGACAAAAAGAAACAAAGAGTGGAAGTTGGGTGAGGAAAACAAAGAAACAGAATAAAAGACATATCCAGAACACAGTTGTCCCCGGCTTCTTTTTTTTTTTTTTTTTTTACTGTAGTGTTTCTAAACGCAGATCTATCATAATAAAGTGAAATTTAGCAGAAATGAGTGCTAACTAAAAGAAAGAAAGAAAGGTTAGTTGCCATAAATGGCTCACAACACTGTTAAAGCACTAAGCACAGAGAAAGGTGCAGAAGCAATGTCCCTACCTGCTTCTTACCTTCTCAGCATGCCGGTCAGGATGCGTGAACTCTTGCCCAGGTTGGCGTCTGTTTCTCTCAGCTGGAAAGACAAAACCAATGCAAGAAGAATATTAGTTTTTTTCATTAATCCAGTTCTGCAAAATCAACAAACTCCAAGAGTCTATGAATGACTTAAGTTAACCATCCTGATGGCCTGGTCTACAAAGATGTTGGTGAGTCTGGTGGTTAGAGAGTCTTCTGTATAATGTTTCCATGATGATGAGTTGTGAAGCACTGCCTTCTTCAGTTTGCACCTACATTCGTTTTTTCTTCGTATTTTAGCACATTTCAGCTGGTGTAGTTTATCTGGTAAAGCAGCTTTAGCAAGCAATTACATAATGAAACCTATTTTGGAATAGAATAGAAATGGTGGGAAGTGTGTCCCCAAGGTGTGGTGCTCTTAAAACAGTGAACTGAGCCTTAGTAGGTGCTCTGAAAAATGTTTGGCCCACGCTATTTGCGCGCAACGTCTTCCCTCCTCTAGGGGCTAAGCCACCCCTGTCTCTCACATCTAGTAACGTCCTTGGCTACAAGACAAAATAATAAGAAGCTTATATTTTCTCTTGGTTGAATATGAGGTTGTTACATATATAAATATAAGGTTATTAACAGACAAAGGATGAATACTATAAAACATCACATTTTTACATGTACAATAATTAAATGACTATAAAATCTTTCAATCTGTTAAATTTCATATAAACAAAGCTTTTAGTTGGCAAACACAGTTGTACACAACAGCATCAAGCTGCGTGTCATCGTACCAAACTGAAAGTTTATACGGCAGAGGTATTAGCCTTCCCTGGAGACTGTGTTGTTTATTACTCTGATAAGAGATGGAAATATTACAATCCTTACAACCATCTCCAGTCGGTGAGCAGCTAGAACCAGCATCAACCTGAAATTAGGTCCACCTCACTGACTGAACCCAACATTGCTAATAATACTAACAAAAAATGATTTACTCCCACTGAATCGTTGCAGCGGGGTCACCTGGTTTTCTATCACATCTACTGAGAAATACTTAAACTCGACGAACATAATTTCGATTGCAAAAAACATTTATTGATTTGTTTAGTTACTCCTATTGTGTCGAACAAGCGGAGTCCTAAATTTGAGGTTTTCATTTTACCTTAAGGTTGTTTCCTTGTGTAGATAACAACAATTGGCAAAAACAACCTACTGACCAAACATTCAGAGCCAATTCATCCCAAAGAGGAAAAGCTCGACTGTGTGTAAAAACCATCCCGGCCTTTTTTGTTGTTGTTGTTCAAATTTCAAAGTCTATAAATTGCTACCAATGTTAGCGTAAACATTCTCCAGCTTTTATCATGTGGTCAACAGCAGTGGCTCAAATGGCCTTCTGCTCGTCTTGCTGCAGAGCTAACATCAGAATGGTGTAGAAAACAAAGAATAAGAGGCAACTTTACTTTTGACGTACATAGCAAGCATAATTTGTCCTTGAAGCTACCCTTGAAATAATGATCATGGCTATTCAGGACTAATTGCCTTGGATTTTTCCCCTTTCTTGCTATATTTTCTCTCTATTCCTTCTATCTACCTTTTTCTCCCCTCAGGGGTCACAGGGATGTTTTCATTCCACCCTATTATCAGATTTAGGGACTTCTACAGTAAAATGATTTGGCAGTGATGTTACCAACATGGTGTGAAAGAAAAAATAAGCTGACACGGCACTGAGTGAGCTGCCACTAACATCTACCTGTAGTCTTGTTTCCCGGGGAAGATGGGAGGGAGAATGGGGAATACTCATCGCTGAGAATTTTTCTCTCTACTTAGCAGGGAGTCGCTTATTTCCATCTTTCTGCAAGATAATAGCTATGATGAGTTCCTTCTCACATGGCATGTTTTCATTGGTTTGTTTGATTTTGTTAAGAGTCCTCCGTTTTACATCTTTTCCAATCAACCCCATTTTCATTAAATGATTCCAGCAGCGGGCTTGTTTCTGTTTTTTCTTCCGCTCTGATATTCATGCACTCTTCCCTCCATTCCTTCGCTGCTACTTTCTTCATCTTCTTCCATCTTTCCTTCTTACCCTCTGGCATCCTGTGCTGATGCTATGCAGGTTGCCAGAGCCAAGGATACATGTGATGCAGGGTAGGAGGTGGGGGATCTTGGGTTTGGGCCCTCTGGCAAAGACAACAAGTCCAGCAGTTTGCCTGATGTCTGCCTCTACCCATAGATGTTGTCCCCCCCAGACACTTCACACTTTCTCCCAAAATACACTTCTCTCTTTAAACTAAGCATTCATTTTATTTTCCTTCCTCCCAAACCTGAAATGGACACCAGCTGAAATTCGTGTTCAGTCGAGTGTCTAAAATTAACAGTGTTCTCTAATATTTGGAGTGAAAGAAGCCGAAGCGGTTTCATCTGCTCTTAATTTGGAGGACCTAAACTGCACAGAGAAAAGCGGCAGTTATGAGATATTTATAAAAACTGGCCTAAATATTTATTGTATTTACTAATCTTTCACCTACCACAATGAAACGTCTTAGTAGGGACAGTAAGCATAAGGAACATTTAAGGCCAAAATTATTGATACCACCAGTAGCTTTAGCTTGGAAGTAATGTTCTTTGACATCGGAAGAGACATTGATCTTTCTGAGAGACCCAGCAAGATGCCCGATTTAAATCTGACAGAGAATTTGTGATGATTGGGAAGAATAGGACAAGGAGGCCTTGCAACCTAAATCAAAATATCAGTGCATACATGGAAAAGAAAAAAGGAAATACTGGTAGAAAAATTATAAAAAAGATTATTCTAACTTTGTAGCTTTAAATCAAGTCAAGCAATACTTTATTATTTATAATATATAAGAATGGGCAGCTTACAAAATACATGGATTTTTTCAAACTATGCTTTGGTAAAGTATACAAGCACTAGATGTATATGTATTATTGCAATTAAAGACAGAAGGTTAAACACATTTCCTTAGTGTTTGCTAGCATTGCCTTTTAACAGAATGATTTGGATCAAATATGTTGGATATCCTCCCACAAGCTTTTCATAATAGTTTGCTGCAACCCTGGCCAACTTGTAAAGACAGAACGGGTACAGTAGAATCGAGTCAAGTTTGGTACTATCTAAATTCGCACAGAGAGATGTATGTGTCTTTATATTTAAAAGTGTTTTCATCTGCAACAGAACTACATTTACCTTCCAAAAGACAATGACCTGAAGCATCTAGCTAAACCTACACAAAATGGGTTCGAAGACAACAAGGTGGAGGATCTACAGCGGCCGATCAAAAGCCCAGATCAGGAAAATGCCTGGCTATTCATGGCCGATACACCCGTGACCTGACAGACCTAAAACAGTTTAGCAGGAAGAATGGTGGAAAATAGAATTGTATTGATAATTTTTTTAATTGTAGAAGCAATAAGAGGGTTAAAATATCAGCAGGGATAAGTACTGTTTATAAGCAATTGAATGTACTGTATTGGCCACAGACCGAAGATTTACAACACCACTGGTTTTTCCTGCTGTTTCTAACAGGTTTTCTCTTATGCGAGGGCTCCCAGTGCAGGCAGATGGTTGACACTAACATACTGAAGATAATCTGGTGTTCTTGATGCCGAACAGACATTGATAATTGACTGAAAGCCTCCAACAGTAGACTATTGTAAATGAATGTTAACTTTTCTGTTTAAAAGATAAGTCAATTATGCTGATGGCTACGTTCACTCACTTAAACAATTGGAGGAATAAAGTTTAAAAACTGATTGAAAAAGAAGTTGTTTTTTTCTTTCATTTTATCCTTCAATTGTGCTATAAACTACGATGGTCAAATCCTTCTATGGTGAAACATTTACCTGACCTCTTTTTGTAGCATAAAAGTGTAAAGCTGTGCATTGTGTAAACTGCAATGTGTTTGTATGACCAAAAGGTTCATTTCAGCCCTTATTTTTCATATTCAGCGCATCTCTACTTTTTCAATCCTTTTCTCTATAGATATTGGGGGTTTTTTTGCTTGTTTTTTTTAACCTAACTTTTACTCCACAAATTTCCTTTAAAACTGCTTGTCTGAATTTGTGTACGTGTGGTGAAGAGAGTTTAAGCAAAAGGGACTCATGGGAGACCAGGAGAGAACGAGAGAGGGTAAAAGAAAGAGAGCAGGTACTCTCAGTAGACACTATGGAGCATTTTGAAAGGAGATGTTTGATTTTCTTTGAAATCGTCTGCGCGATGCCCACTGCCATGTTATGATCTTTAAGCATTCTGCGTTGAGTGGGCCAACGGGGCCGGGCCCCCTTCATGTGTTTGGTCTTTTCTGTCTCTGCCTACCTGTGCATTTGGCGGGCTGCGTGTTAGGAGGGGGCAGAAGTAAGGATTAGAAGGGACTCTCTGAGGAAATGTCAGATGGAGAGAATAAAAATGGAGAAAGGTAGTAGACGATCGGAGAGGAAGGAAGAGGACACCTTTTTTCAAAAGAAAAGGCATAAACTCCTCCAGAAACAATGCAGGCAACCAGTCCAGACTTTATAAGATGGTGCCGAATGCGTGAAGCTCTTCAGGACTAAAAATATCCGCAACACTGGAAAGAAGTGATATCCATAAATAGGCACACAACTTACTCTGCCAGCTCGATTCTGCTGACTCAGGCGGCACACAAGTATACACAATAATTTGTGTTTACTTGACAAACTCAAAAGGAGGAAAAATATGACAGCGATGCTAACCAGCTGTCACGGCTTATGGTTCTGCATGCACTTGTTAAAAAAGAAAGGACCCAGTCTGAGCAGGTGGCAGGTGGGTACTCACCCTTTCTCTTGCTCTCTGAATCTTCTCGCGATCAGTGTGAAGGTTGGAAAGGATCTCCTGCCCCACTTGTTCTGGAACAAAAAGGAACAAAAATAAATACAAAAAGAAAACAAACTAACAAAAAACAAAGCATGCAGTATGAGAAAACAGTGCGTTCAGCAACCGGAAAAAGATAGCAACAGTTTTTCATTCAGTGTTACAAACTTTTAATGATCAGGGAAAAACTACAGAGGAAATAATTTGTTTACACGCTTATAAGAGCAGATTTCATCACTTTCCAGAGATGTTAAATGCATGAAAGTAACTGAATTTCCATTGTTTTCTAAACAGAGTTAATGCAAAATATTCTTCTATGACACAAAAATCACTGTGTAGTTTTAGAGTGACACCAATAGTTTTAAACAGAAAAATACTTGAAAAACACATACAAAAAACCCTGAGTTCTTTGGCAACAGCTATATCTTTCTGCAATAGAAAAAGAAAAGAAACATCAAAATGTGGACCGTAAGTAACAATAGTTACTGCGTTCAGTGCTTCAAAGTTCATTCATTGTCTTTTTGTACTGTAGATGTGAACAAATCCACCTACAACACCCAACAAGCCACTTCCAATAATCTTTTTGGCTTTACGATGGCCAGTGTCTTTATTCTGCCCCTTGTATTTGGTACAAAAAGAGAAATAAACCAAAATCTTACCCAGAAATAAACAAAAAAGAGGAAAGGAAACATTTTGCCCTCTTCAACGACTACTAGAAAATAATAATACAAGCATTGATGTAACAAGACAACTCCATATTAGATGCTAAAAATGAGGGAGACAGGGGATGGATCAGGAGAATGAGAGGAAAAAAGTGACAAATCTTTGCATGGATCAAAGACGGGCTTTCAAGCGCAGCGAGCGTATCCAGAATAAACAACACAGTTGCTGACTGTATTACACTACACAGGTGCCGCACACCAAAGGGTCCACGTGCTGAGCGCCTTGTTTGGGGGGCGGGGGGTGCAAAAATGGGTTACATCTGGCAACTAAACATGAGAAAAGAGCGAAAGAGAGAGAGAGAGAGGGGGGGGGATGATGATGCTGATGATAGAGAATAAGAGACTGAGGAAGGGGATCGGGGAGAAGAAGAACAAGAGAAAGCACTGTCAAATGTACAACATTCGTCTCCCATTCATCCCATCCTTTTTACAACCTCTTACACACCGAAACTGAGTCAAAAACGTGTCTCTTCCTGCCTTCATTAATTTCTAATCTGGAACAAGACACATTGAAGGATACCCAGATTAAACAGTGCAGTGAGACAGTCACATGTGACAAATAGGGCAGATTAAAAGACTGAGTGCAGGTATTAATAACCATAGAAATACAAGTCCTCCCCCCGCACTGATTGGAGAGGAGCAAGGGGTAAACAGGATGGGAGTTGAAGTGGAAATCTCCTGTTCAAGGGACGAATAACCACATCCATCCATCTCTGACACTGCTGAAACTTCTTTCTTTAAATAAATGAGTCTGACAAGAACCGCGGTATTTTTTTTTTTAAGAACAAGTGCATTATTGGAAGGGTTAGCAGTCTGTCAAAAGATGGATGAGGTTACGGGTGAAACGATTTTTCCAGCCAGAGTATTGAGCAATAAATAGCAGGTCACATTCAGTAAGAAGGTACTCTGTAACTTAAGGCTTCATCATGTTAAGAGCAAGACGTAATAGTTTAACGACCGATAAGGTGTTTCAGTTTTGTAAACTGGAGTCAAACTGGAAATATGAATAATATATAGTACAAAGTTTGACAGACTACGTTCTCCAAGGGGTTAAATCCAATATTTTCATGCATCAGATTGGCTGTTAGCCCAAGAATGAAGTTAAAGAAGACACTGCATGTTAGCTTCAAGCATATTAAGATATATTTGGTGTTTGAGCTAATGAAATAGGCAGTTATATGGCTTTATTGAGGGGTTCTTAAGTACTTACAAGCTTTTTAAAATCTTTTGTCATTTGTGAAAACAAAAATGATGATCCATATTTTACTTCCAATATAGTAAAAAATCCTAAATATCGTACACACTGTTACCTACAGAGCGGTTATGAGCTAAGTTCTAAAATGTTATTTGTTTCCCCTCTCTTTAGGATTCAAACTTTACAAACGGGCAGATATTAGCGCTTGCTAAAACAGTTTTGACAATCTTTTTCATTAAACTGCTTGACTGTACAGCTTTCCATGAGCATAAAAGCATACTAAGTAGAGCAGAAACAACTAATCGATTTCATCAATTAAGAATGATTATTAGAATAGTTCACAACAAATTTAATCATTGATTAGTTGCTTTATAATCACGTTTTACCGTAAGGAATCTATTTTTTACACAATCTGTTACATCGGTGGTCACTATGTGGCAGGAATGAGCCACCTAATGCTGTGATTCATCGGTCGAGCAGTAGAAGAAGAAATCAGCCAATCATTAGCCTTGCTTTGCATAACGTACCCCACACATGGAGGAACAAACACATTTGCCCTCAGCAAGATGGCGGAGCACCAAAATTTCCGCAAGACTTTTCTAAGTGAACTTCTGAGACGAAAACATGTCGGAGTTGAGGCTGGAGGGGAAGAAACAGCGCGGTAAAATAACAGATCGCTAATAAGAAAATAAACGCGCTGAATTATGTTAATAATGTTAATGAATTAAGTCTATATTCATATAATGTTGCAGGTGTGTCTGCATCTTCGTTACTCTTCGTTTGTAGTTATTTCGTCATTTCGTGTTTCTTCCGCAGAAATAAACGAGCAACAATAAATGAACACATGGAACAGGATGCTGAATTTAAATGTACAGCATAAGGGCTTAGATTTTTGTAGATATTCTTTACACCCGATAAGTTTTATGGAATTTTACCTCATTTTTGTATGTTATGCCTAAAAATGAACAAATATTTTACACTGTTGAGGTCATTTGTTCCTTTAAATCAAACTAAATAAACTGCAGTGCACGCCATAAATCTCTGGTGTTTTCAGTTTACTACTGAAAATATGTTGTTAATAGCTTATATGGGAAAGTAAATGCTAAATAAAATTAACAATAAAAGGCGATTAATCAAAAAATCATAAAAATAATCGTCAGCTTAATCGATTATGAAAATAATCGTTAGTTGCAGCCCTAATATTCAGACCTATGCATGATCTCTAATATAAACAGAATAAATATCTTTTTCTGTTAAAATCCTCAGTATACATTGTTATTTCCACCATATGTTCTTAATCACCACAATATATCAAACAAAAAAAGGATTTTTAAAGGCCAGAAATAAAATTATAGACATGAACTCAAGAACATGTTAACGTCTTCCAATGTCACGTATTTGTATCAGGAAAAAATAAAACAAATTTATCTACAAAAATACATAATTTATCACAACTAACAGAGATACTACAACAAGAAAATCTAAAAACATACAGTTGATAAAACAATTTGGCAAGGAGAATTCATTCGCCGTTAATGTCCCTGACTTGTTGCTCGTATAAAACATTTCTCGCCTCTTTAAGCAGCTATTAACAATTTAAATAAGCCTGGCCTGCAGGCCTTGCTATGACTGTCTTGTTAAAGATTCCCCCAAAGGTCCATTTAACAAGCCCATTATTCCATTACATTACATTTACATCAGCACCAGGGTAGCTTCATTTAACCACTTCCTGTAATGTAAAAAGCACAAAACAGTTTTTTTTCCCCCTAAAACAAATATAATGGAATAACAAAAGAAATGCTTGTATAAGAAATTATTCCTAATAAAACATGCAAAACATATAAAAATTCTAGCTGTGTTATCTCAGCTGAACATCGAATTGCATTCATTTTCATTCTAAAATTTTTTTTAAATTGTGCTTTCTTGTGAACTGTGACTGTGAAACACACATGATAAAACTGAGCAAAATAATTTTTACAGTAGTTCTTAAAAGTTTTAAGGGTCTAGTTTTGAAACCTGCCTGTCTAACCTCTGGGATCATTGCATAGATTTAGTTTTAATTTGCAGAACATTGTTAAAAACAGTGCATAAATTTGTTTCAAATGCAAAAACCACATTAATAGGAAGCAAATATGCCAATTGAACCCATCCGGATGGTCCACTAGAAAATATTCTGTGGACGAAAACTGCTTGTCTCATTACATTTGACTTAAAAAACTAAAGGAACATTTTAGGTAGAGATAATCACACAAACTGTGACCCAGGACCCTTCTTAGTGACCTTAAGCTAACTGGGTTGTGCAGCAGGAAAACAAACACAAGTGCAAATTACAAGGAAATAAATAAATTAAAATAAAAAATGATAATAAAAGTATTATTGGTGGACTATTCAAAGTCTGGACTTAAATCTGTGTTCCGACTCTAAAAAAGCTGACCATGCATAAATTAAACTGTGGCTGTATTAAAACATTTCTGCAAAAAAATAAACTTTAAGGTAAAATGTAGCTTGCAAAGCCGAAATACCAGGATAAGTGTCGCTTGACACACTATTGCTGCTGTTTTCAAAGCAGCCAATCTCGGGGCACCTTATATTTTTCCCTGGCACTGATTAGCTATATCTTCCAAGAAGTGGTAGAGTGTTGTTGTTAGCTTACGTGGAAGTGCTAGGATGCTTTCCATTGTGCATAGAAATTCGTATTAGTTCATACTTTGAGCTTTTACTATTAAAAAATCGTTATTAGAGTTTTTACGGTGGGTCTCAGCTAATGTGCTTATCTGCTGGTTGTGGTTCCTTCTAACTGGCAGAAATATCAGTGGCATACTTTAGGGTGAGATTGGTACATATAATGTTTTTCTACCTCAAACTAAAATAATTGTTTAAAACATCACCCAAAATTTATTCAGGTTATGACTGACATATATACTTTAAGATCTGCAACATGCAGGTGTTACAAAAACATAGCAGGCGGAGCTTGCAGGATACAAACGGTTATAGTCCTATTCTCTCAGGTTCAGTGGAGCTTCTTTTCTGAGGGTTACCACACAAACTTCTAGATCAACACGGGCCACACGGTACGAAATCCCGATGGATGGTTGAGGGGACGTAAGGAGAAGCCTGATAAATGTTAGACCATACATTTCTCCTGTTTGAAAATCACAAAAAATAAAAAATAAGAAAAATATTGCAGTAGCCCAACCTATAGGTCTGTGACTCCCAGGTGACAAAAGTTACCTCTCTTTGTGTGCTTTTACAAAAGGGCTTCTTTTTAAGGACTTCTCAAGTCTGCAACTGCATGGTGACACACTTTCATCACCCCATCAAAGTTGTACCCACAGTGGAACGCATTTGTGCTGCTGAGCCCACAGGCCATGAGGCTAGCGCAGTCGCGTTGTGTATAGCGGCTCACAATGAAAGGACGCCAAACATTATGTCACAAAGGGGCGACGAAGATCTGGGAGCTCAGTTTATCACAATGACAACCACGACTGCATGGTAAACAGACATTTCTCAAGAAGAATAAGGAATATGATTTTTAAAATGATTTTTTTATTTTAACAGCTTTTCTCTTCCAGGGCGCTCAGTCAAATGTTAACATGCCGACCTTAATGAGGAGACAAGGCGAGAGATTAAGAACTTAAAAAGAGCCAGACCAAGAAATATTCAGTGCGGATTAAAGCCGGCCCATTACAGTCTATCCTAACTTAGCCTCAGCATCGGCCCTTCCCCTCGCATACGTTTGAGTCATGGTGGGCAGTCAGGGTGAATTTCTGGGGCCTTTCTTCACTTCGCCAAGCTGTGTTTTATTCATCGCCTGTGCCCTGACCCTGCAGAGCTCCTGTTCTGACAAATCACTTCTGATTAAGACAGATCTCTGCTAGTCAGCCACTCAACGTGGCTTATTCATCATTCCACAGAAAATATCCGTCTCTTCTGGTCCCTGCCCACCGTCCCTCCTCCTCCCAGCTCGTTTGCCTGTCCGTCAGACCGGAGCGAGGCACAAAAGAAATTTCCGCTGGTGTTTTAAATGGCTGATTACAGACAATTGGTGGATGGAGAGACGTAAGGGCATCTTATGGGTGATAAGACGCAAGTTTAATGGGTATAAATGACCAAGCCTGAAGGAGCGCAGCTGGTAATAACACCATTTGTTTAAGGCTGCACCAGGGCGGAGAGAACTGAGAACTACATTTTCTATCTATTTGAGCTCCCCCTCCTCTTTTCCCTTCACCTCAACCTCAAAGTCAAATTCTCAGATCGCCAGATTTACATTTATTTCAAACAGCAGAGGTCCCCTCAACCATCTCACAATGAAAATTGATGAGGTTAGAACAGAAAAACCTTGTTTTACATGCATAAAATAGCTATACCAACATCTCCCACTGGACACACTGCCTAAACCTTGACATCACCAGTCAAATATTACATTATTCTTCTCACTTTAGAGACAATTGGTATCAAAACACTCTCTGAAACGCGTAATTGCAAATGGCACAGCTGTATTCACATGTAAAGTTATGCTACGCGCAAATTACGCAAAGCTTCTCGACAGCTCCAAAGCTATTGTGTTAAATTGTCTTACAAACAAGATTAAATTAACCTGAACCAAGACCCCAGCGGTGGCAAAGGGCTGCGAGGCAAGAGGATTGAGTGGAGAATGAGAGCTCCTACAAGCAAATTGCCTGGACTTAATCAACTGGTCTTACTGAACAGTCCAAATGAAAACTAATGGAGTTGGATGCCTGCAGTGATTGCCCCGCATGCAACAATGCATGGGCAGAAGCAGTACATTTGGAAGTATTCAATAAAAATAAAAAAACAAGAAATTACAGGCGGCTGGTCAGCAAATGCCCCCATTTCACCGCCACACAGAACTGGTCAACTGTGAAGCTCAAGCAGACCTGACTTGTTAATTGTTTTTCAAGGAGTGGAAAATGATTTTCATGTGTTGATTAAACTTGGCCAAAATTGAGGAAAGTAAATGAATGAAGTATAGAATTAAAAAACTGTTATCCGAATGAGCTAATTTGTAAATGCATTATTCATAGTGCTGACATTTGTGTCACACAATCTTTCTGGCCACGCAGCACGTAAAATAAATAAAGTAAGTGGTGCATGCATAATAGGAAAAAAAATAACCCTACCACCACTACATTAAACTTGATTCTATCTAAACAACAGAATCAGAGTGTAAGTACAACAATTAAAATGTTCGGCTAAGAAGCTCTGTGAATGTAATTGTTAACACATAAGCATAAAACACTAACGTGATTTTTTAACTTTAAAAGCAACGTGAGCAACAAAAAGCGCATTATTTGTCAAGTGAAGAGGAAGTGAAGCAGTTTAAAGAATTTGCGCGTAACAAGGGCGTCCAATCCTAGCCCTCTAGAACTACCTTCTCTGCAAATTTGAAATGAGTCCCTGCTCTTACATTCCTGATCCAAGTTCATCAACACGTCATTCAGCTCTGCGAAGAGCCAGGTGTTTTAGGGAAAGAACAAACCAAGAAGCTCCTGGATAGTGGCTAGAGGATTTATGAAAAACAATATTTAAACCTTCTCACAAACAAGGTTTAATCTTGTGTACATACCAAGACAATATATTTCATAATTAATTGCTGATTTGTCTAAATTTTCATTTTTTCACAATGTCCGCCCACCATTCCTAGTGTTATTTTTCTGTACATATATATTTTCATATATATGGTTCTACGTAGCTAGTATAGAGTTCTTTTTCATTGTTTTTATTTTTTTATTTCTGCTTTTCTGTTCTTTGTACTGTCCACTTCTGCTGTGAAATTAGCCTAAATTAGGGGAACTAATAAAGATTTAACTTATCTTATTACAAGTATACCTTAAGAGCAGTTAAGAGTCCATCCAGCAGGCAAGGTATGTTATTAATAGGAATGACACACAGATAACATCTATTGCATACCAGCAGTCCTTTGTGAAACATTGACATATTGTTGAATCAGACAAAAAAGAATTAAGGCCATTCTAAAAGCAAATGTGGTGTTCACCCTATATAATAACAGGGACTACCTAATAAAAGTAGGTGATAAGAGTGTTAGGAAAACTCGTACAACTCTAGTGTAGGACCAATGAAACCTGGCTGTTTATCTGAACAGACTGGCTGGACAAGAAGAGCAGTAATGAGATCAGGTGGGAGAGTCTGTCCACAGGTCCTGTTGACAGTTTTCTAAGTGTAAAGGGGTGGAAACACATCTAGATAAAGGTTCCCTTGTTAGATGAGACCAAAACTAAACAGTTTATTTGGAAGAAACGTAACTTCTTAACCTGGTCAAAGTATATTTAAGGATGGATGAAACCATTCAATCAAGACTGGTTTACCTTCCAGCAGGACAACAACTCAAAACGTACCAGATCTATGCTGAAATAGTTCGGATGAAAGGATAGTTATGGCTTGGAATGGTCCAGTCAAAGTCTTTAATCAAAGGATTAAAGAGAATCAGTGACAAGACTTGAAAACTGATTACCACATATATTCCTTATTTACTTTCTCCTTAAACTATTTAGCATAAAAACAGAAAAAGGTTTCATTCTCCAGATGTGCAGAGCTGGTAGAAACACCCCCAAAACTGGAATTTAATGAAATATTGAGTCAGTAAAGTTGTGGCCATAAACGGCTGGCCACACCAGAAGCCATAAATTCCTTTCACCTCACAAAAAAAGTGTTTTACTGTGTAGGTCTATCAAGTACAACTTTAAATAAAAAACATTGATTTTTGGGTCAGTAATGTGACACAATGTCCAGTTGACACCTTTCAAAACCAAAGGAAATGACAAAAAGCGGCAATTCTTTATATGTAATTACTACTTGTTAATGCTTTGTGTAATGTATTGTTTATTATCATAAATATTGATTTTAAGTTGATTTATAGGAAAACAAATATATATATATATGTGTATATATATATGATGCCAAGAGTAGAAAACCAAATTCGACTTCGTCGTAATCGAACACAACATCTAATTTAACAACCCTAAGTGGATACTGAGGGAGAAAAGTTTGCATGTGGACTCAGGAAGGGATGAACAGAGGCAGGGGAAGAAGAAAGGGAAAACTTGACGCTCCTCTGATTCGTATTTAACAGTTTAGGGATGTTAATCATCACATTACTGTTGATTAAAAGCATTTGCTTCTCTAATCAGAAACTTGACAGGAAGATCAAAGTGTGAAACACAAATTTCTTTCCTTTTAATTATCTGTACAACACCACACCTCTTGCTGCTCTTCCCTGCCTATCTCCTCAAACTCAGTGAAAGATGCAAAAGGAGATCTAACATTCTGCAACAGTTCATTATCCAATATAATCTGAGAACACACACCTCATAATACACACAAACTCTTCTCTCACACAGAAAGCGTTAAGGCTTTTTGATTAATAAAGACCTAGGGGAGGCCTGCAGTCTGCCTTATTAACATGTCCTAAATTGAAACATCCTAATTATGTTCGTCAAGATCGGACATGGAGTCAAACTCATTTGCATGTTTTGACAGGGCGTGTTGGGAGGCTCCCTTCTCGCACATTGTTTGGAGTATTTGGCACTTCTCAACACCCCACTGGTAAGAGGCTTTTGTTGCTAAATGAATGAAATAACTTGTTAGATGTAGTTTGCTGGTTTGTAAGCCCAGATCCAGTGTACTGTAAAAGCTAAAGTGAAGGCCAAATGAAGTAAACTAAACGAACGCTCTAGATCAGTACTCGATCACACCTTCAGTTTCGAAGGTGTTTCCGATACTTTCACTGTTTTCCCCCAGCAAACAAAGGTATTATTAAAGAATATTTAACCACAAAAATCTCACGTTGCTTTGATTGCACGGACCAACACTTGAAGATAACCAACAGATTTGAGACTTAATCCCTCAAGCAAAGTCTTCCTCATTAAATCAACACTTGCCATGGATAGGAATAAATGATGACGGGTGAAGAGAAGACCATCTGTAGGAATGTTGTGGTGGGGTAAAATGTATGTAAATCAAAGCAGCAGACAATATGAGGGAGGTAGAAAAAAATATATCACAATTTATACACGTTTCCCTTAAATCATGAAACAATCTTTATACGTGAGCCAAGGAATGGTTGAATGCCAGAAACATAACACTCCTCTTTAATTTGCATAGACTAAAGATTGGAAAATAGACTATGCGTTTTTTACTAACTCAAGGAGTTTAAGTAAGATTAAAGAACGTTGCTACTCAGGGTAAAATGACCAAGTTCCATTTGTTCTTGAATATTCTTCAAACATTTTTTGTGTAAGTAGGCGCTCTTTCCACCTCTGATAATAAAGAAAAAAATAACACTGACATTGCAGAGAGGGGGATGACAACCAGAAAAGATGCGTCATGTGCTTCGGTTCACAATGACCGAGGCCACAGAGTTAAACGCAGATTATTGTCAGCTGCCTCTGTTAATTCACATAAAATGGCCACAACATGTGACAGCATGTCAAAACTCTTGTCCACAGTGGGCCTTGTTCGTCTGTGCTAACTTTGCAGGCTCATGATTCGGCCGGTCACGGATTCCAGTTGGAACAATTGTGGTAAATTCATGGAAGTTTCTTTGAGTGTAATATTGTAAACGACTGCCCAACAGTGAATTTTTACCAATGTCAGGTCATGTAAGGGTGAAACCTGGACCATTGTCCTGTTATCAAAGGATGAAACATTTAACGGTCTAGATAAAAAGATACATAAAAAGAAAATCTGTGAGGGATCATGACATTAAAGCTGTGCTTGCTTTTGTTCTCAGTTACTTCATCATGAAAAATCCAGAAGTCCATTATATATTTTTCTCTTTTCTTAAATAAGTAAACTGGGGTTCTCTTCCATACAACATTAGCCAACTTAAACATCTCCCCACCTTTACCTATGTGCAATTAGATAAGAAAGTATGTCCTTTTTGCCATTTTCTTACTCATTTAGAGTATACATCTTTCAGACCACAGAAGTTGCATTTTAAAGTCTCAGATATAATCTTTCCTAACAGTGGAAAATAAAAATAGCCTCAATGATTAACTTGCCAGGCACTTTAATCAATGTAAAATCGATTTTGCTTTTAAAAATAATCTATATAGACTGATGGACACATGTTTTGAATTTTGGAATTGCTCTGGTTTTGGATGCCGAGAATCCGTTAGAATGTTTTGCCCTCAACGCTGGTCTGTGCTTGACGAATCCGTAAGGTCTGCATGGCGACATGTGGACAAACCACACAGTTTTAGCAACCATGCCCCTCTGTGTTTTCCAAATGTTTTGCGGTTTTCTGACTAACCTGTGCAGAGAAACACAGCTGGTTTTGTTACTTATTCTACACTGGAAGTCTACACTAGAGTTTAGGAGAATATTGACAGGAAAGATGAGTTTCACAGCATAAATGCTGCACAAGTTGTATCGGCCTCATTCTGTGCATGTACGTTCTACTATTTAAATGGGTCACCACATAAATCAGGCTTTAGCTTTTATATTTTTGGACAATTGATGAGGAGTCATGGTATCAAGGTGTTTTTATACAATAAAGGGGAAGCTGACTAGCATCTGAAAAGTTAAAATAATACAAGAACTACAAATCCAAATCGAAGAAGAGTTAAAAAAAAGGTGTCTTCACGGATGAAGAGAAGAGCCAAAGAGCAGGGAGAGTGGAGGAAGTTCGAACTTTCTCCCCCTTTGATCATAATGGGTAACGGCTACCAAATTTTGAAGAAGTTTGGATGATATGAATTATGACAACATTTAATGTTCCTGAGATTGTCGCATTATTCTTATTGATTTGCATCTCTTTTGGATATTTTGTCTTTTTTTTTTTATTCTTGCTGAAAACCCTTGTTTTTACTGAAATAAATACCTTCTGTTGCTTTTCAGTATTCTGGGAGTTATTTGATACAGTTTTAAGAAAACTGTGTGTGAAACACTAAAACACTTAATAAAAGCGACCATGCTAACCAAAACACTGGATTGGAGTAAAATTGTATAACATTTTTGAATTTGCCAATTAAGACACTCAAAAACAAATTCAATGTATCGTTGTGCATTACCAAGAAGCTGACAAGTGTTGCCTGGTCCTCATCATTAGGTAAAGCAGCTTAAGTGAAAGCCCAACATGCCTGCCACAATTTCCCGTACTAATGAAGCATGCCTAAGTTTTAAGACATGGCAGAACGAATTTAATCTACCTTCTGAGGGCCCTTGGCCCCATCAAATTAATTATTCATAAAGGACATGATATTATAACTTAATTGTCAACTCTGTAGCTCTCCTTGTTTTTTTTTCAAACCTTCCTTTTCCCACAGTTCCTTTTTGTCTCAGGTTCTCTTTTTAGAAAGCAAGTAATTTTCTTTTAATCTGCATCAGAGCACACACTCATTCTGGGGGATGAACGCCATCATTTCTCGCTTTTTTTTGTTTTTTTGTAGTTCTGCAGATAGACCTTACTACCGAGTATGGTTGGGGCGTGTGTGTGTGTAGGGGTGGGGGTGGGTGGTTCTACTCCACTGGAATACTTTGTACAAACAGAGGCCACTTTTTCAAATCCGCTTTTAGTCTAGTAAAACCCTAAATACGATTTTAACAGACAATAGATGAAGAATAATATAAAATTTTGCCAGATAAATGTTCATCTTTTAACTTGTGGTGAAAAGAGTGTTTTTTTTCTTTTATATAGAAAAAAAGTGATACTACACAGCAGCATAAAATGTGATTTGGCATAGTTTTTACAAGGGCAGTGCGTGTTGCTGCGACAGAGGCCAGGCTTTGCACGCTCTGTTCCCTGATTGTAATTAAGGACGACGCGTGACAGCCTCCCAGTGCCCTCTCGGCTGTGCCCTGGAGCATAGGACATGCTGACGGAGGATGCACTGGAGACGGTGGCACAGGCTCCTGGCCAGGCACGACCATGGCATGGTACCCTTTGGGGGCACCAACCCCCGCCCCCCACTCTCAATTCACTTTCGCAATCTCACCTCTGTCACCAGGCATCTCAGAGGCTAACGAGAGGGCAGTTGAGACTGCTTAACAATTCCTCCACATCAGTTGGCTGCGTGTGCTCCCACCCCCCAATACCTACTCTGAATGTTCATGTGAAACCTTTGGTGAATGATGTGTCAGCCTGAGGAGACAGGCGCTAATCAACACTTTAAACCTGGGAGGTATATTAATGTTGAGAAGGTTTCCTGAAAGAGGAAAGAAAAAAAAAAAAAAACCTTGTCCTCCTAGAAAAAGATAAAGGACAAAGCTCAGGTTGACTTTTGAGCGTGTAAACTTGTGTAAGCTACAGACTCGGAAAGAAGGGTGAAAGATTTTAAACGAAAAAAACGTCGTCAGAGATCATAAGAAAATTTTTTTTTATATAAATTTCAATTACACAGGAAAAGAACAAGTGTAAAAGAGGGAAGTTAAAAATCTTCCTCTCTATATCCCCCACCAGAACCTAAGCGCTCAAATGCAACTTCACTTCCACAAAGAAGTGAGGAAACCAATGGGGGCCTCCTGATATCCAGTTCCAGATACATAATTAAAGGAACAAGGATAGGGAGCATGTTATTACCAATGTTTTCATTAGGCCAAGTTACTATGACGGTTTCCCTCAAGACAGATACATAAGAGGCAAAAAAGTGTACGATATAGGATAACGTCTATTGGGGTCTAACACTCAGTTCGAAACCTTTTCAAATTACAGCTTTCTCAAAATCTTCCCATTCTGGCCATACTGGTAGCGTATAAAAACATTTAATTTTGACATCAGAGATATGAAAAGGCTGCACAGCCTGCCCCCTATTTAACTATATTTTCACTCCTGTTCCCTAACATCCAGGCTTAAATTAGCCAGGATTTTTGAGATCAGGGACTGTTTTTCAGGCTATGAAAAATGGATTAAATGAAGAGGAGTCTGGCCTAATGAGCTCCCTGGGCTATGGAGCAGCAGGGACCATGAGGGGAAAGAAGGGAGACGAGGCAAGCCTTTGAGGAAGAAGGGGATGCAGCCGTGCCCAAAGTGTGCCAGTTTCTCCTTGCTTTAGCGCCAATGGCACAGACGGCACCTGGGCAAAGCTTGGCCACCCTTGTCCTGGACCGAAGGGAAAGGGATGGTCAGAGCAGCGAGCGCGCTGAACCTGAAAAATAATCTAAACTTGTACTGACTCTCAGCAGACTGCTCAATCTTTAATTGACAAAATAAAAAGAAACACTTGGTAAAGTCTAATTAAGAATGTTCTAATTGAATCTAGTGTATAAATGCTTGTATACAATAAATAGTTGGTTAAAGTTGCATCCTTAATGTACATGCATATGAAAGTAGATCAACGACATACATAAGCTCTCATGTTCAGAACATGTGAATAAAGTAGTTTCTTCCTTTAGACATTATAAGAATAAATCTAATGTGGGAGAAGCAGTACCTGCAACATTTCTTGATGTTGAAGCCTAAGAAGAACTTGCCAAAAATATTAAGTGTAAATTATTGCTTAACAATGTGTCTCTGTGAGGCTGTATTTACAAAATCCATAGTATCCAAATGTACTAGCTTTAACCCTCAATGATCTGGACATTCACCATAACATTAGAATATAGCAGACTGACTGCTTTTAATTGAACAGAAGGAGATTACCCACCAGTTGGTTTCAGTCAAAACAACAAAATACTTTGTAGTCTAAGCCATCTTGTCATCCAAGATTGCGCCAAATGTGGGGAAAAAGAACCAGTAGTTGTTTTATGCGGGTCACTTATAAGCTGTGAAGTGTTTATCATCTTGGTGCCAAGCCACTGTCTTGCCGCATTGCATGGCTGTTCTCTCATCAGTTGGCCCTGCTGCTCCTCAATCCGAACAGGCCATCTACTATTAAGACCAACTTAATATCAACCAAAAACCACAGAAACAACAGCAACATATGGGCAAGTTAAGATAGGAACCCCAAAAATGTAAATGTGAATTTGAATTCACTCAAAAGAATTTGACAGAAACCACATTAAAGCATGGGGAAGGTTTAATTGTATAGGGCATATTTTCTAGACTTTGGGCCTCTTGGGCAAAACTGAGCATCACTTAGTGATGGTGCCGACCATGCAAATATATTTAGGAACACATTATACGCATGTTCTGATGTCTGCTTTCGGAAGGATAATTCATTTGGCAAAAAGTCAATATCTCTAACTGGTTTTGTTAAGATACAAATTATTAAACGTTTTACAAATGAGACCCTATAGTCACTATATGTCAGTCTGGCAGGTCACTGTTTCGATATTATGTCATGAACGATGGATGTGTTTGTCAAATATGGAGTACAGTGGTGATGCTATTAATGCGGTTCTGTTTGTATATGCATAACAGATATATTAAAAACACTAGTAAAGTTTTACAGATTTGGAGTTACACTGTACTTAAACCAGCTTGTCTATTCAACAATGTACAGAAAAGATAGAAGCATTATCAACGGATAGGGTAGACTAAATAAGAGAAAGAATAAAGAAACCAACCTGCAAGTCAATGATTTTGTATATCACCCAAAATAGATGGAAGGCAAATTATAAAACAAAAGGAAAAGAACCAGACCTTTGACTCACCTGTAAGACCTGGAAGCAAAGGCAAAAGCTATCTGGGAACACTGAAAGGGGAGAGGGGGTTCTGTCACATTCTTCAGATAGTTTTCCCAACAATGATTGGATAAAGTCAAAGCCTCTCAATCCGCCACTCCTTAGCACTCATAGGAGGCTTATCAGTACAAATAGCTCCCATAGAATACCACACTCCTGGGGCACAGGCCCTGACCCCTCATCTACCCCACACTGCCAAATGTCTACCCACACAGTGTTCCAGCCTGTCAAATCAATGGGAGGAGGGGATGAGTGAGGATAGAAGACAATGACAGGCCAAAATAAAAATGTTTAAGGTGACCTAGACAAGACATGACGTGCAATAAAATACACAGAGAAATGGTGACACATGAGCTAAACAGGTAATTCAAACCTGCATTTCAGCTAACAATCCTGCTTCCTTTAACCAACAGAAACAACGATTTTCAGCTTCCGCCTTCAAGATTTGTCAGCGAGAGTGTCGTTACAAAGCAGACATTTGTAAACACAGAGTAATGCGTCCAATGTGTCTCGGATCTATCCGGTGCCAACGTGAATACTCTGTCCTGACACTGAAAAATGACCTGTCTCAGCAAGATTGCATGGACGAAAAGATGGGC
>JAVLVB010000546.1:2751164-2762493 GCA_032876305.1 Orestias chungarensis | reverse complement strand
TATTTACTTAAAAATACCTAAATGTAAGTCTTTTGGTCAGTTTTTTATTCAAGCTGATGTTGGATTACTAAACGTATATGTCATACATGAATGTCCCAAGTGTTTGTTTCATCAAAGAAAAATGTCAGCATATGATGCATTTCGTGTGACAAAACATTTTGCAATCAAAAGTTGAAATTGTGTACGAGCTGTTTTAATAGATAACCTGTTGGGTTCCGTCTGTATCCGTCATTACAGACGAGCACAAGTGCAAAAACCAAGAGAGAAAAGGGATGTTGAAGGTGACAGAAAAAGACAATCCCGACTGACATGTTGAGACACAACCAGCTGATGGTTATCTGGTCTGTACGCTCAGGATTATGGTGTTGTGAGTTGGGTTCAGACGAAAATAATGTGTGGGATCCGAAGGAAAAAACTAAATCCACAAGACATTTCGTGACAGACAAGCGTCAGCATTTGTGCAGAGGAGTCAGATAACAATGTCCACAGAAAGGGTCATTTTTTTATTGCTGACTTTTGAGCTAGACAACACTTTTTTTTTTAAACTATGTGACATAAAGAACATTCAGCGGTAATGTCAACTCATAATTGTGACAGGAATCACTTAAAATAATTTGCTAAGCCTTGTTTAGCAACTGAAAAGTGACATGACCTGAACAGAGCAAGAGATACGAGTAACATTGCACAACCAGTTCCCTCTTTTCTCAGCTCAGGTTGTGCTCTCCGAATAAAATAAAATAAAATAAACCCTCACCTAATTAAATTAAACAGCTTCCCAGCTCCACAGTGTTCATGTGGTATATTACACACAGACAGCACAAACATATTATGTATAATGTATATCCTACTTGCTCACCACACAAGAAGAATATGTACATATTCCAAAACAATGAGGTGGTACACTAGCAAGAGTGGCAAAAAGGAGAAGGAAGAAGGGAGAGATTCTGTTTTTTCATGTGTGCAAGCAAACTCCTGATAGTGACCCCGTACCTCATCTCCAGGGCATAAATAAACATGTGTGAGTGTGAGTGAGCCTGTGGATTATAATCAGAGAGAAAAGGGAATCAAATTTATTCTGCAGTGGCCATTAATATTTCAGAGCCGTTACTGTAGCCCATGTGAAAGAGCATGAATGATTAATTTAGACATCACCTCTGTCACAATCCTTTACCAGACCCGGTCCGCGATCCAGCTTTTGAGAGTAGTAAACAAAAGGTGACTCGTGCCTCGCTTTTTTGTTGCGGTCTAGTCTCAGCTGTTCCCATCTGCTAGCTAGATAGGTTGCGGGGTGATGTTGGACAAGAGGACTGTCTTTTTTTTGGGGCTTGACTGTGACAGTTGGCTGATAGGACAAAAACAGGCAATGGGAATGGCACTAGAGCAGGGCTACATCTACCATGATAAACTTATAAGACAGATACTTAATTATATTCTAACACATGCCCGCTTAGACCTAAACCGAATTTAGTGTAAGCCTAATGGAGCACTTCAAAAGTGATACAAGAAGTTCAAATTTTTTGTCATCTGATTGGTGTATGCACTTTTAGGTATCTGTTCTGAACTCGCACGACTTACTAGGCAATTTCTTGTAGGTATCCATTCAAAAGATGTTCCCACCTGAGCTTTGGATCATGGCAGCTCCTCCAGAGTTTCTATGGTGTTTTCTTATTGATCGTCTTGCTTGGCCTGTCAGTTAAGGACAGTCTTGTCATTGTATAATTGCTGTTTTCCATCTAGCTATGCCTAAAATGCTTCCAGAACTTCACTGTTCATGCATCTGTTTCTTGAACTTCATTATTAAGTAGTTAAGGTTATTCTGAAAGAAGGAAGGGGGTTCAAAACCGTATGTCTCCATTTATAATTATGCGCTTTCTTAAATAAATATATTTTAATACGTTTAAGGGGTAGGTACTATTGTAAGGCACAGCAGTGTTTTGCATCCCTGTCTTCATCCTTTTTTTTGCCACATTGTACAAGTAGGCATTCATTCAAAAACTAATAATAATAGCACCAGGAAAAGTTTCAAGGTAACAAAACTCCAGATAACAGTGTGATCCGCACACAACAGGCTGTTATAGTCTCCAAAACCAAGTGCATCACACCAAACGCAGTGACAGGTGCGTTAGTTCCTCATCCCAAGTCGATGGATGAGCATCTTGGCTGCTGATGGATGGGGAGGCAACCGCAAGGTCCTATCAAACTGACATGTGCACCATACCTGTGTTTTTCATTTGTGTTTAGGCTTTGTGTGACGCTTGTCTGACAAGTGAAGATCACAAGGAGACAGGATCCATCTATCAGGCCACTGATGCCACTGCTGCTGACTCCAGAGCCTGAGGGCGTGGTGAATATACATATATATTTATATAAACATATGTCTGCGTGCGTGCGTGTGTTGGAGAAACCAAGTTGTAGAGTGAACAGTCTACATTTATCTAACAAGAAACTACAGGTTTTTTTTTCTCCCTTGCCCTCTTGCACGAAAACAAAATTATATCTTTATGTGTGCCTTAGAAACGTAATGCAGTAGGCATTATTCTGCTTTCAGTCTGTGCGCGTGTGTTCATGTTTGCGGGGCCACCAGCAGAGCAGCGAGCCCACGGGGGCAAAGCGAGAAGGGATGACAATGATGCAATGTGTTGGCATGTGCCCTCGGGCAGTTTTGGTGTGGCTGTCATCTTGTTGTTTTCACACAGCCTCCCTTTGTCAAACCCAGCATTATTCGAATAGTGCACCCAAAAGTTCTTTAAATAAATACCGAATTTACAACAAGATAGATTGATGAACAATGATGGAAAATAAGTGATTATGTGTTTGTATTTTGTTTTTATTTGCACATATTTTCTGTTGTTTTGGACAAAGTCTTTGACAGGCACTTGTCTCATGGGAGATTGAGCGTATTGGAAAAATAAGCAACCAGGTGTGGAAGAATGCCGTCTTGCTGGGATGTGTGTGTGTGCGTTAGCGCGCGTGGGTCTGTTGTAATGAAATTCAATCAATTCAAGCCTCAGCGTTTTAAAAATAAACAAGTTTTGCTCTCTAAAATAGTTATCTAGCTGCGTCGGTCAATAACTTCAAAGAAGCGAGCAAGTGTGTCAAGAGGTCAAACTCGACGAGAAGAGCCGAAAGATGCATTGCTTGCAATATAAAATAGAATGGATTGTAAAAAAAAAAAAAAAACTAGCAAAACACACAGTTGCCAATACAGACGCATACACAAAAAACAAAAAAAAACAAAAAAAACGGAAATTATCATGAAAGAAAATTACATATTAGGTCCTACACTCGCAACTTCTTTTTTTTTTTCCACATACATACGTAGCAGAACACCTCACCCTTTTCTCTAAACAAATCTCCATAGTTTATGAGACCCAACAAGGTCAGCATGCATCTGAAACTTCCGTTTCTTTTCTGAGAAAAATAAGAAAAAAAAAAAGGAAGAAAAAATTGTGTGGGACTTAAAAGCAGCAGCAGCAGCAGCAGCAGCAGCTTGCTGACTCTCTTCACTACAGTTCCTAAAGCCAATCCAGATCAATACACAGCCATACATACCACAACTGGAACAACTCTTGTCAAAGGTTACTCCTTTTTCTGTCGTGCTATTCTGTTCACTTCAGCAGGGAGGAGGAGGATGAGGGAGATGGAGGAAGGACGGAAAAAGAAGAGAAACAAATGAGACAGAGACTTCTGAGGTGTGAGAGGAAAACAAGATAAACCTAAAATGATCTCCTCTCTATAGTTGCGGAACTCGGTGCTAATGGGTTTTGACACACCGCCGGCAGGCCAAAGAGATAGGGGGCCAGGGGTGAGTCGATAGTGATTGTGGCCAGGGGCGAGCAGTCGAGGCTAGACCAGACCCCTGGTACCAGCATGAGCTGGGGGCCTGACCACTAATCATTAGAAAGTCAATGAGTCCTCTAGTGCTTGCAGCTACACTAGCCTTCCCAAGGAGCACACACAATGTAGTTAGGGCCTGTATTTATGCCAAGCTCTAATGAAAGATTGGTATTCAGACTACAACTGTAGATACCATCTTGGTGGTTAAAGGTGTGCAGAATATCGGCACAAAAAAAGATAAACCTGCTAAGAGACGTTTTGCATCAGTTTTACCAAATTAAAAGATTTTTTTTCTTGCAGTTAAAACATTCTACGCATTGGGGTACAAAGTATGAACTTAAAAATTGGATGGTAGGCGGGTCTTCTTAATGAGGCAGGTTTAACTCTAAATTTGACTTCCAATTATTTTAATGGAGGGCCACTTCATTCCCCGGTGAGATCTTGATTAATTTAGATCAGCTCAGTTTCTATCTCTTCTTTAAAGTACAGTTTTTGAATATTGGTATCTTAAATATGTTAGCAAAAGAAGAAAAAAGTTAGGTGTACATTGTTTGGCTAATTTAAGACCCACATGTTCAGTTCAACTTGACTTTAAATTTTCCTGGGACTAAACATGACAATATGTTTGCATATAGTATGTGATGAAACATCAAAATACTGTTAAGAAATAATGCACAAATGAGGCGGGAATAGTTTTAACAAATCAAATCAAATCACCGGTAGTAGCAAGATTTTATACTTTGGAAACTTACACGAAGAGAATAAAGTCTGAGAACCAAAGATTTTTCAATACTTATCCAGATTTTGAAAAAAATGAAACCAAGTTCAACACTTTTAAAACTTTTCAAGACTACCTAAGACGATGCAGGCCATGTCAGTCAGTGGAAGTCTCGAGACTTTGATGTTGTTGCTCCATTATTAAGTGCAGACACATCTTCCAACCTATCTTGGACGCCGTGTCTCCTGAGACGCCACACAAACTGGTCCCAGGTCAAACTGGAGCTCAGCAGCGTCACCTGGTCCCATGCATTTTTTAATGCCTCAAACCGATCCTGACACGCAGGTTCCGACTGGACTACCAAATGAGGCAGAGTTTCTTTAATTGGCAACAGAGATTAACTAAAGGAGAGACTTTAAAACATCCGTATGAATATCTATGATGAAGCATTGTTTTTCTTGTCTTAACCTTGACAATTTCTTTTAAACCACATTAACATCCTAGTAAGTTTTGCCCCTTTTTTATCCACTCTGTAAGGTCACACATTTTTTTTATTAGTAAGATTAAAAGACTGAGCCAAGCTTAAGGAGTCCAATATTTCTTTTTTTTCAGGTATGCTGAGAATGTTGTTTAGTTTAGATTCATACCCCCGATTATAAGCCACTTTAGAAATTTGAGGACCAATTACCAGAAAAGTCTTATTTGTATGAATTTAACCAATGTCTAAACAGTTGAATTTTCAAAACCTTACCATCTTTAACTTTGCCAAAACTTTACAATCATACTGTTCGGATGGTATTAAAATCCCTTAAATGGCATTCCACAGAAACGGTTGGGGTAATGGGACTTTTCTGCAGGTAAGTGTGGTTTGAGAAATTATCCACTATCCCTCCCTTACCTTCTCATTTACATTAAATAATTATTTATTCATATAAAAGTTTTAGTCCCTGGCTGCGAAGTTGCTACCTCAATAGATAATGGCAGAAAACAGTGTACTTGCCAAACCAGACTCTGAGAAGATATGCAGTATCTTGTTGAAAACACTTAATGACCTAAGCTTCTTCAAGAAGTAAAGTGTACTCTTGTCCTCCTTGTAGTTGACTTTACTGTTGTGCCTCCAGTTCAGTCTGTGGTCCAGGTGAGCACTATAGTGTTTATAGACCTCAACCACCTCCACATCTTACATGATAAAAAATAGTGCTTGACCAAACCCTGTTTCTTTTAAAATCTACAACCATCTTTGTTTCGTTGACATTTAAGATGATTGTTTCCACACCATGACATGAAGCCTTCCATCAGTCCTCTGGAATAAGCTTTTTATCTCTGACGCAACCAATGACTGGATAGTCAACCAGGTGTTTCTTGCCGATGATGGGACTCTGTTTTGAATTAGAAATCAGAAGCATACAGAGTGAAAATAAATGGTGAGAGTACAGCTGGACCCACGCCACTGGTGGGTACAGCAGAATGAACATGGAGTGTTAATGTCACACTGTCATGTAACTTACACAGAATGGATGAATAGACTGGAAGGACAGAAGTTATTTCTCTTCCTATATTTTTTTTAAAACTTGACCAAAATAAACTGTGAGCTTGATTTTTTTTTAGAGCATGTTTAAACATGTCATTTCAAGACTCTACAATTTTTTCCATCAAATGAGGTCTAAGATCATACAGTGAACTAATTAAAATATATAAATAATTACTATTAGCAGACAATTATACAATTGTACTCTGCTGTGCTTTGTGTGTGTAAACATAAAATGTTTTAAAAAAGCACAACAAAAAACTACTTGAATCAATAGCCTTACAGCTTCTTAGCTCCCCTCTGATCAATATGCATGCAATCAAACTTTTTGCCAGCATTACTTCCACCACTACGCCCATCGATTGAGTTCATTGATCCTGACGCTCAACTGTCTTTTCGGAGTGGATGGTATGGATATTTAGCACTAGAGATCCCATCTGGCCAGATTTGTGAACTTTGACCTTTGAGTTAATCCTCAAACAAAAGGTAGAACTTATTGGAACCTATACTGTCTGACCTGGAACCATCCCAGAGGGGGGCTAAGAAAAAACACCATGGCGCTAAGTCAGATCCTACTCTTCTAGGCCTGGCCTCTGCTACAACCTTCAAACGGAAATTATTCAACAGAAGGCTTTGGTTAATCTACAGATTTGGAAGTAAGAAACCAACATTTTTGAGAAGACAGTTAACAGAAACATTGGTTGACCATGATGGATGAGATCAAGAGTAAAATATGATGAATTTAGAGTAGCACAAGGAAGAAAAGGAAGCAACTAAGGGCCAGTGAAGGAGGGGCAGCAGGAACCCAGGTCTGGCGGAGGATTGAGCGTTCAATGAAGCTCTCCACTGATGTGCCGCCGAGCTCTTTGAAGGGATTATTAACACATTTTGATTACCCTGGTCCAGTTGTCACAGAAAATATAACCTCCATCAGGGCTATAAGAAGGAAAGCTCTTTTCTTCCCTCGTCTACTTGTGTTGCTGCTCCTTTCACTCCCCGCAGACCATCTCATTGCTCTGGGATTGACTCAAAGCAATCCACTAATTACAGTCTCAGACATCTTGAAGAATAATCTTTCACACCATTATTCTGATAGGGAAAGCACATATATCTGCAAACACAGACCCACACGCTGATACGCTCTGATGTCTGAGAACATACAGCTGGTTTTGTGCAACTTCTCAAAAGTTTGAATAATTATAGAAGACATGCTATGAAATGTGGAGAAAAATATCTTTGGGGAACAAAAAATTTCCAAACAGCTTCCAAACAGAGAATTTAAAAAACAAAAACACTTTAAATTAGTTCCCAAAGTGCTTTTTGGCCTCCAATCCAAGAAAACAATAAAAAAACAACCACAGAATATTCAATCATCTTGAGAATATTTATGCAGTAAATTGCAGTGATGACAACATTATACACCAAATAAGTCAATGATGATGCTTGAGAAACATGTGAGTTAAAGGAATTAACAATTGACAGAACTAAAGAATCAAACCTGGACTATAATGGAAGAGATTTGCACATCTTCTCAAGATCATGCAAGCAAGGGTTTTTAAACAGATGCAAGTAGGGAGAGAGATTAAGAAACACTGACTTGATAAAATACTCATAAAGAAGAGACTCTGAAAAATGGGGTCTTCAATTCCTCCCTGTCACTTCAATTAAAAGTGACAAAAAGCCACCGAGATGCTCTGTGGTTAAAAGACACAAGACGTATTTTTATTCATGGGAATATAAGCTACAACGTATTTATATATTCACTGAAATGACCAGACGAACATAAACGTTTGCAGTGTAAGTTGAATTTAACCGGAAAAAAAGGGAAAAACAGTCAACTTGATGTCTTGTTAGTGTTTGAGCTTTTGACTTCTGAGATGCACACGCCTACCCAGCTTCACACCCTGTCACTTCAAGATTAAATAAAAAAGATGCTAACAGACAAGCAAACACCCATTTACACACTGAAATAAAAGCATTTTCTTTCAAGAAGCCAGTCGGGAGATTTGTTAAAATAAAAACATCAAAAAAAAAAAAAAGGCAAAGAAACTTTAAGTGTTTGAAAACAGAAGAGTGGCTCAGAATGCACACTTTAGGATTATTTACGATGATAAGCACAGCTAATACACATGAGAGTGAAAGCTTCTGTTTGTAGACCATTAACTTTGTATCCTATTTGTGAAATGGATATTCATAAACAGAGTGAGGATTGCCCAAATGGGATATTTACAGAGTACACTTGATCTGTGGAAAGGACCAACGTAGTCAACATCAAAGGGTCCGGAGTGGGAGAGCTAAAAGTAGGCCAGGACACGGCCTAGGAGAAAAGTGGAGAGGATACAGAGGAGAGTGATAGAACGCAGAGAAAACAGGCTGTATGGAAGAGCTGGAGAGAGAGGAAGGTCCCAGGCTGGGAGGAGCTCAGGTGTGAGTTGTGAGGAGGCACCTTCTGTTCATGGCTTTAAGGCCCCTCTGCAGACAGAAAAGGGGGCCCAGACAGACACGGGGTCCTCTTGTTTGGCCCAAATAAATCCAGGTGGCTCAAGACGCGTGCCCACCTCACCCAACTCAGCTTTACTCCCGTAAACAGGCGCATAGGCTGCATAAAGAAGGTTCCCACAAAAACATATGTCAACACTCATACAGAGGCTTCTACTTAAACCATGTGATTGAAAAGATATGTCTTCAGCTTTTTTTAAATGTATTTAAAAATGATAAAGAAAACCCACATTTCTGTTTCACTTAAAGAACAACATCATAACATCCATGCTCGTGGAGTGTACGCATTTAACATAGGGTTGAGGCTCAGTGTTGTATTAATGTGGTTTAGCTTGGAAGCAATTAGGCGTCTGCAACGTGAAGGAGGCTGCATTGCTTTTAAAAGCAGCTTTCAGCGCGTCTGCATAGTTTGGTCTTTGTCGGTTAAAGTTGGGCGAGTTGGGCAGGTTCGATGGCTGGTAAAGCACATTAACAAAGCAGGAAATTAATTCAGCATTCCCAGAAAAATGGGGTCTTCAATTCCTCCCTGGAAGTCCAGTATCCTGCAATTTTAGGCTGCGTCTCTGTTTCTGTTTCCTACTACCTGAATCAAATGGCTGAACCACCTCCTCAGTCACTTCTCCAGAGTCCTGATAATGACCTGATGGTTTAACTTAGGTTTGCTGAAGCCGAGACACATCTAAACGTTGCACGTCACTGGCTCCTGAAATCCTCAACAGACCTCAAGCAACATTGATTCTGTGCCTCTCAATTCTTGCTGCCAACACTAGAAACTTGTTTTCCAAATTAAATATAAAATATTGTTAAATTTGAACAGAGTTCCAGTGATTTTTATCTGTGGTTCAGAGGAAACAATTCTGATGTCTTTTGGCATTGTTAGTTTATGTACAGAATGGGCTTGTGTGAGGTGCCTGGCCCTGCGCATCAAGGCTTGCAAATCTCCCTCAAACTCAATTTATCACACACCTTTTCCTTTCATTAAATGTTTCCATTTATATACTTTGATATAGCACTCTGCCAGTTTAACTGGTTTATTTTAAAATCTTACCCTTTGCTGTCCAATTGAGAAAGAAGGCCTTAATAGTCGTCTATTGGACAACTGTCAAGTCAACTTACCCTATCATTGTGTAGGCAATGACATAATAATTTATTATTGGTGTTGTGTAATGGTTTACAATTCAGGGGAACTTATAGAAGGGGTTTTATATGCTGTATCTAAAATCATCCAAACCTGCAATAAAACTTGAAATACATCATTCTGTAAGGAGTTGATATATTAGTTTCACATTTTTAACTAACTGAATCAAATAAATTAAGTATATCATAGCGATAAACCTGAAACTCAGTTTGATAAGACAAATAAATCTGTTTCACAACAACTATTAGACCTTAAAGAGCAGTTCAACAAACAGCTGCAAGTTTATGGGTTAATCTTTAAAGGTTGTTTCTAACTATTTTGAACAAAAGTTATTTTTAATCTAAACTCTTACATTGTGTGACCGATGTTGACTGGAAGCGCTTTCTTTTTTTAATGTATTCCATCTTTGTTTGTGTGGTATTTTTATTTTACTGAAATCCTACAGCCACATGTTCGTGAAACAGATGCAACATCCAACAAGCCCAATGTGTTTCAGAGGCTGGAGAAAAATATCAAAGACAAAACAAAAAGAGTACTCCTATGCGAAACGGTCTCGTTTTCTCACTAAATTAAAACCTACAATGGTAAGTTATTGGAAAGACATTAAAAACACAGAAACTAGACTTGCAGGAAATATGACCAACAGGTTCAACTGAGAGGCTTCCTTGATTATTGACACTTATGATCCCTCAAGCATGAACTGGCTGAAGTATTACAGCACTGCGGCTCCTGTGTACCCACCCAGATCAAGATACCATGAGCTCTTAAACTATGCCAAGGTTTTAAAACCCCTAAAATATTCCATCATAGCTTTATACCAAGATGGCAGTGAAAGTATTACTTTCCTCTTAAGGCGCCACGTCCCAATTTGTTGCTACACACTGTTGACAAGCTGGCTTAAAAAAAAAAAGAGAGGAGGAAAAAGTAAGACAAGCTCTGAAGTGTATGTCCGTAAACTGCAGGTCAGCCTATTTAGCAAAAAGCCAAACTAATGAAACACTATAAATAGTGAATAAAGTAAAGACATTCTGTTCTAAATGTCAGTTCCTTTTCTATAATATGACTTAACAGTGCAAATGCATCCAAATAGGAATAATTAATGAACATTTAATAAAAACTGATAGTATCTTTCTATCTAGCAGGAAAATGAATAATTGTGGCCAAGGAAACGTTTTTTTTAATTTTTAAATGAAGTATTTTTGCTCAAGGTTTGAAATCACACGGAATCTCATGTCGGCCAATATCTCAAAAGTTTTAGCAAAAGCTACAAGTTTTTGAAAAACACTTGACACGAATGACGTACATTCCTCTGAGGATCGAGCTGACACATTTACCAAATAAATAAATAAATATATATAAAAAAAATAATAACTTTCTGTTGGAAAGATGTTGAAACTACTCAAACGTATTACATCAAAGATAAAGCTCACACATCGAGACTTGTTAAGTTAACTGCATTCATGTTCCAAAGGTAGAGTGCCGGAGCCATTGTTGTCATTTAACGATGGCGGCGTTTAAATTGGGAGTGATATCCTCCCCAGGAGAGATGGTTCAACCTGTCACGGCACACTGAGGGGACAGAATGTTTTTTTTTTTTTTTTTTTTTTTT
>JAVLVB010000546.1:2703566-2720311 GCA_032876305.1 Orestias chungarensis | reverse complement strand
TCGTCGGACCAAGAATGTCCTTTTTCTGATGGAGGCCTTTCATTCGGATTCCTCTGTGATGCCAGTTGTGTACTGTACTTCCCCGTCAAAGTCATTTCTACTACCAAGTATGGCCAGGATCAGTCGATGAGCTTAAAAACCGTCACAATAAAAGGAAGAGGCCACGAGAGTGCAGGTAGGAGTTGTAAAAGAGGGAACTACAAACAAAGGAGCAATTTCAATCAAGACTTTGATGGAGCAGAAACTGTATACCTTTTGAAGGCTGATGGTGATTATTTGAGGCACAACAGTATGATTTAATACAATATTAAATTACAAAAGTGCTTCTAATTAAAAAAAAAATGTTTTCCATTCCAGAGTCCTATCTCCTCATCATTCTTATTTGTCATCCTCCCTCATCCTTTTCAGGTTTTTGTCTTACCACGAGGAAAGTTGTGCAGGACAGGACAAAAAGAAAGTATGAAAAGATGGAGAAATAAAGAGAGAGCGAAGGTTCTAAAGATGAGGGACCTGGGAGCTGGTGGTGCAAAAAACATAAGACAGACAGCATTGGTTGCAGGAGTAAATCAATAGAGTAGAGCCGTCGGGGAGGTGGGCAGCCAGGGCAAGAAAAAGAGGAGAGGAGAGGAAAACCGGCACAGGGGCCCGGGCTGGGATCACAACGCTGGCTTCTGGCGTGCAGTGGGGAATAAAGCCGGCCTCCCCGGGTCAGCACCAGAGAAAAAGGTGAGATTAGAGAAAAAGTGGAGGAGGTATTTTCACAGGAGGGGTGGGAGAGGTGGGTACTGCAGGATGACAGGGAGGGAAAGAGAGAGCGTGTGCATGAGTGTGTTTGTGTGCTCGCCGGATACCTGGCAAGCCAGGGACCAACCGGCCCATTAGCCTGTGGGCACCTACACATGGTTCACTGATTCCTTTGCTGAAGAAGAACTCCTCACCTATCAGTCTTCCCATCTTTAAAAAAAAAAAAATAGATACCTTCACTTTTAACCCCTCCCTCTACTTTGGAAAGAGGCCCAGTCGTGACCTCTATTTATGATTCATTTTTGTTTGATGTCTATTCTTGGGCTGTTATCTAAAATTGAAAAACGTAATAAAAAAATAAAAAACTGAAGAAACTAGACACAAAGGGAAAAAGGAGTGGGAACTGCTGAGCGTGTGTGCACATGCGGACCCATCAGTGGACACACACAGAAGGCCATCTACTTTAGTGTTTTGCCTTTTATTGTAATGTGTCCATTGTTGCTGCTGAATTGCTTTAGCATTAGCATAAGAATGCAGCAGCACACATAGAGACTTAGCCAGATCATTATCTCTATATATTTATGTATGCTTTCTCATTTCACTACGAGGAACACATTGAAATGCTGATGAGGCAAGTTAGGCCTCTTTTCCGGGCCTTTCCAACATGTGCCCTCCTGAACTTCCCAGTGCACCTCACAGTTTCCTGGGAGTCTGCAAGTCCTGCGCTGGAATGCACCAGCAGTTCGGGGATATGATGAGAAACAGTCCGCTAATGGCTACTGTGGAGAAGCGATAAAAAACTTTAAATGATCAAATTAAACGATAAGCATAAGGGATGAAATAGATTACAACAAAGAAGAGGTATTAAAAAGATACAAGTATGAATGTAGAAGAAGTCTTTCCAAGAGAAAGAGACAGGTCAGCTGTGGGGTATTTAAATATTACGGTTTGAATATCGCTGAAACTGTCCTTCAAACGTTTCATTCCAGAATAAGTGGGAATTACATACGACAACATTGTACTGGCCCTATCCTCTTGGTTCCTGTGCACTGCCGATCAGCTGGCTGAGATATGAGTGATTAAGGCAAGAGTCCGACTGCTAAAACCTTCCTTTTTTTTTATTTGTACAAAATTAAAGTGTGTCCGAGTTTGCAGTTTCATAAAGTAACGTAGCGCCCGCCTCCTTCACAACTTTCTGTAGAGCACTGATCAAATGGTTGAATTAAGGTTCAATATTACAAAGAGTTTATCTCTAATAGCAAAAAAAAGAAACAAAGTAAACACTAAAAAGAGAGGATTTTTTTTTAATTTGCTGAAATTTGGGAATTTAACAACCCAAAAATCATTTTTTTTTGTCACATAAAACATAAATAACACATGCGAGCATGTTAAACTGTCCATCACGGAACAACCAATAAAAAATAAAAAGCATGAATACATTTTTAGTACTGTTTTAATACTATTTTTTTTACAAATACTAGAAAATAAAATCGACATAGTCCGAAAATCCTATTTCTGTGTTTTCCATGTTGTCTTTTTTCCCCACCTGCTTTCTGTTCACTCCTTTTCTCAATCTTATTCCAACCTGCACCTATAGATGCGTTTAACCATACATACCACCAAGTACAAATAATGTGCTGTGGTTGGTTATTAACTGTTTCTCCATAAACTGAACATGATAAGATCCTGAAATAATAGGAAGGTAGCCTAATTATTATTACAACCACTAAATGCATTAGATGTGATGTTGATATTGCTTAGTTGTACACTCTGTATAAAACAGAAAATATCTTGTTGGTAAAATGATTGTAGCTGTACTGATCAAGGAAACATAAACTAAACAAAATCCAGAAAAAAAAAAAGATTTTTGTATGTTACGCATTTTTGTGTAAATCCAATTTGATCGTGGTATTTTAACACCAGGTTAGCATTCCTTGAGTATCACATACCAACCCATGCGTACCCTAAAACCCTTTAAATAATAAGCTATTCAATTTCCCTCTCTTGTTTTATGTGTATTTGAAAATACACAGAGATGAGGGTGTAGAAAAAAAAAAAGAGGAGCGCTAACCAAAGAGGAACAAAACGAAACACTTTAGTCTCACTGCAGGACTAAGCCGATGCTCTAATGCCGGCCAACCTCGGGGATAATTGAAAAGAAAAAGAAAAAGAACCACTTAATTCGTCTTCCACAATGTAATTCTGATCAAGGTCGCAGTTAGATTCCACTGCAGGCTTCAAAAACACACAAGAAAAGGCAAAATTGTTGGTTGCTGAGAATAACAGTACCCCCCCCTCGTTCTTTCCGGCATGCTTCCTCATTAGAAACACTTAGGATCAGAGGAAGAAACTTCAATTTAATTGTGTGCATCAGCGCTGTGAGCAAGGATTTGAACATGTAAACATGGAAGTCTCACCATCAGGAAACACCAGTAAGCATGGGATTTAAACACGAGTTCCTTATCTAGTCACCGTCTCTCCATCTCTGAAGGCTTGCTTATTAAAAATCAAATGCCAATGCCTAAAATACAGAAGGAAAACACAGAGCCAATGATTCATAATATATTTAATAAATACTTCATGAATTCCCCCTCACCATACTTAAGCCAGTCTGGCAAAAAAAAAGGAAACATTGTCACTTATTCTAGTACCTGCTTGTCAGCACATCACTGGGGAGTGGGTGTCACATGTCACTTCTGGTTTACACTAGTGCTTGGGATGGGCTCGCTGCATAAAAATGGGGAGTAGGACAGAGAGAAGAACAGAAAGAAAGAGTGAAGGGGAGGTGGAAAGGAGGAGGAGGGTGTTATCATATCATCGCCCCATGTCTTTATATCCCCCCTTATTATCTTTAGCCCCCCGCTCTCACCAGTCACTCAATCACACAAGCCCTGAGGACAGTCAGGGGACCTGGGAGGGCCTTCACTCCTCGCGTAAGACTGAGCCAGACAAGCGTCTGAAAGCTATACTGATCGCTGTCACTGTGTGTAGAAGTGCCGTGACTTTGGAGGGGCCAGGAGAGATAAGCGGGAAAAGGGAAACGATCGGCTGGTCGGATAACGGCCGAATTTGCACACTGACAAACAAATCCGGTGCTCGGGGCGAAATGCAGATGTCGTCGTCGCAACCCCCCCCCACCCTGTCTTACAGAAAATAAGTTACCATAAGAGAGATGAGCAGGAGGGCAAGCGTGGGCAGATCTTACTACAAATGTGAGAA
This sequence comes from Orestias chungarensis, assembly GCA_032876305.1. Lineage (NCBI taxonomy): Eukaryota > Metazoa > Chordata > Actinopteri > Cyprinodontiformes > Cyprinodontidae > Orestias > Orestias chungarensis. The sequence continues at coordinate 2,716,348 of JAVLVB010000546.1, read as the reverse complement.
TGCGTGACTTCTGAGTAACGCCCGAATCACAAAAAAAAAAAATAATGAAAATACAAAACAGAATTTATAACCTTATTAAATGTAAAAATAAAGAGTGATCTGTTTTATTTATTTATCAGCTGTTGTATAAAAGCTAAACATATAGATATAAAATACACACGTATTTTAGAGCAAAGTATAAACATGACTCTGCAGTTTTTTTATGCAAGTAATACCTAACAGTAGATTAATACTGCTAAATCTTATTTGAATATAAAGCGCATCACTATAGCAGAAGCAACATTTTTATCTATTCTATCTGATCGATTATGAGCATGGTGATGGAACATTGTCTTCTTTGGCCTGTTCTGGAAGACAGAAAAGGATGTTGATATTTTTAAAAGTCTAAATCAAATTTTCATCTAATCTGACTTAATTAAAGTCAATAATGCTTGTAGTATTTTTAGCCATTTTTTTTTGTTAACTTCCGAAAATTCTGATTATTATATCCCCCTATGTTGGTTCATTCATGATTAAAGAACATTTAAACCAGATGATTGAATTCAGTTTGTATTTGATCTCAGTTCTATTTTTTATAAGTGTCGTCTAATTTTCTACCAACTTAGTTTTAACGCCGTATAAGTTCACTTTATGAATTTCTGCCTTTTAAATACAACTGCTGTGACTCAGTTAACTTCAAAGCAACTTCCCCTTTACACTAAACTTTTCTGCGCATTTCCCAAACCGCGCAGACACGTTTCTGTTAATCTGTGCCAATCAGTGATTAGCAAGCCATACATCGAGGATTAGACTTTTTATATGACCTCTTGAACGCATTACAATTGGAAACTTGCATTATTTCTAGTTTATAAATGCATTAACAAACAAGCATTTACTCTTGATACCAAAAACCAAGACAAATCTAATAAATACAACTAGAAATCCTTGAAATCTATTCCCTTAATGTTTTGTATTCCCCAGGGACACCCCAAAACTACCATTACTTCCCCAATTGCTCAATTTTGAATTACAAAATTTTATTGTAGAAAAATAAAATGAACCATTTCCAACCCTGTTTTGAAAGTGTTAATGTTTTTATTTACCTTGGACATTCCCGATAACATACAAACTGCTTGAACCCAGATATGAGCCACCAACTCATGGAAACTTGAGTGACAAGGACTACCTCCGCAAATGAACCCAATTATGGTGTTCGTTAAGAGCACAAGGAAAATGCTCAGAGTCTTTTAATTCATAAAGAGCTTGAGGAAGATGCACTGTTCACATCAGCCTCCAAAACAGCCAAACCCATAAGCAGAGAGGAAAATCTGCTTGCTTACATCTTAATGTTTACATCTTAAATCTGCACTCAGTGCAGAGGAGACGTAGAAAGACAAACCCAGTCACATAAAACAGACCGCTTTTATAACTTCTTATATGTGATTAGACATTAGTGTTGATGGGTTATTAAGCCAAAAAAAAAACAAAAAAACAAAACATAAAAAGAGTCGATTTGTCTTCACTTGTGTCTCTGGTAAGAACAAGTAAGCCGACCTAAGGCGATTTAAAAGTGTCGAACAACCGACTCATGTTGGTCTGTCATGTTGTCTCTTGCAAGAGTCGTCGTAATGAGGACAGGGGGCATACAAACATAAACCCTTCAAGATGGATTACAACAATCCTAATACATAATCTCTCCGAACGCGTCTTAACGGAAGAAGTAAAATTGTACTACAGAAAATCTTTCAATCTTTCAAAAATTAAACTGCAACATCATTAGCCGCATTTTGCAAATAAATAAATAAATAAAAACATAATTTTTTTTCGACAGAAAGGCAACTTAACCTTTTAATGAGATTTTAATATATGACTTTGCAAACTAACTTCTCCAGGGGAGTCGTTTATTGCGTCTAACATGTCAAGGCCTAATGGAAAGCAAATGGTTTCTACAACCTTAAAATATAATGGATTAAATTATATATCTATATAAATGAATAAAAATAATAATGAGGAGCTTTATCGCAACATGCTTTTTTTTTATCTTTAAACTTAGCATCACACTTTATTAAAATCCAACTTTATGTACAACATATTTCCCTTGTATTTAAATGACATATTTAAATATTTTGTAACTATTTAAGCAGTAAATGAGTGAATATATTACTAAAAAAGTTTGTGCACGGCCGTCAAATTGGAGAGTACTGCACATTTCAATGTTATGGTACTTTCATCTGACAGAAAAAAGGAACTACGGTTCATCTTGATTCATTCCTTCACAAAATTTCTAAGATTTACGCTCACTGTTGTTTCATCAGAGCTGATTCCTTCATTTTCCTCATTTCCCAATATGTTTGCATTTCATCACTGAAACCGAATATTTTGTAGAGCTTCGAAAAGCTGCCAAAAAAGTTAAATAACAGCCCTTATTCAAACCTGCAGTTTAGGTTCTGTTGTTAAGGTCATCTGTGAAAGAGATATTCAGAGGAAAATAAATTTTAAAGCGCACCCCCCCCCCCCTCGCCTCAATTCTATTCAACTCAGCGTACCTGAAAAAATAAACTATTCAATATTTCAAGGCTGGTCGACACTTTGGAAATGCATTAATTATCTCCCTGGGCAGACATGAGGAAGCATTCCATCTACAGGGTTTTATTAAAGGATGAAGACACCCCCCCCCCGGACCATGACTGAAGATCACAAGAATATCCAGCAGACAACTGGAAATTAGGAAGGGATAGTTGTGTCCCTGCGACAGCGGGGCCCGTGATTTAATTTCAAGATCTATAATGGAGTAAATTAAGGCAGAAATGAGTGGGATACACAAAAGTATCATTCCATCGTCATTTCAAACCTTTTCAAACTGAATGTATTTCTTCAAACTCTGTATTTCAGATGAATACCAAAAGAAAAAGGGAAAATGAGAGCGTAACGCATTTTTAGATCATGGAATAACGGCAATTGTGTGCTTTGACAACATATTTACAAAGCTCGCAAAAAATGCTGTGTGAGGACAGGAGCGTGTGTTTCAAAAGGAAGCATTGAATCGTGGCGATGAATGGCGTCTTCTTCGACGGTCCTTGATGGAATAATATTCAGCATCACCATTTATGTCCAAGTAAATTAGCCCCACAAAAAAAGCGCCGCTCTCACGCCGTCAATATAACCGCCTTGACCGGAGCAGACACTCAAAGAGAGAGAACTATGAGGTACTCAATAGTAGAACTTATCAAGCCCTTTTCATTTAAAGGCTTCTAATTAACCTTAGGTAGAGTCAAGGATTCTTCAACATAAGGCCTCTTACATGTAGAGCCGTTTGCTATTGAATAAAAATGCCAACTTCTTAAAGAAGATGTGACATTTTATAGAAGATGTGACAAATAGAGCAACATAAATTATGAAATTCTTATAAAATCTTTACAAAATTACATCGGAATTTGACATGTTTTTATTTTTTGTTCCGCTGAATTGAAATTTTAGATGAATACAGGAAGAAAAGAAAACATCAAGGAAACGAATTGCAATGTTTTTTTCTGGTTTTTTTTATTAAAGAAAAACGAAACAAACAAAGTTAAACATTGCAATAAGTGGAGTGAATTTGTCATTTTGACTTTACTCCAACACCTTTAAAGCAATTGGTAATTTTGTCAGCATTGGTCCTGAGTCAAGAGCAAATCCTTAGAGCAATAGTGCCATCTACAGTAAAAACACTTGAACAGCCCTGCAGGCCCGTGAAAGTAAGAGGTGCATGCTGGCAAGCTACCCTGAACTCTCACTATCGACATGTTAAAGGACAACAACTTTAATGTGCTTTACTCTGATTTAATTTGGCCAACACAGATCCTAGAAGTAGAAACAAACACGGTTTTCTGAAGATATCGATAAAATAAGTCCTGCCCATCCAACTGCTTTCATAAGTCAAAAAACAGATCAAGGGTGAAATTGTTGGGAAACGTCAGGCATGATTTGCTTATTAAAACAATATTTGAACATCTGAGAGTTCACCTTCTGGTCCAGCAACTAAAAATAAGGAGACTATGGCTAAACTGAAAGCTTTCAAGGACATAGATGTCCAGTGAAACTGACAGGCCATTAATCATTAATGAGAGAGTAACTCTGAAGGAGATATGCATATTGACAGCTCAAGTGAGAGAGGAGAGGCAAAAGGAAAAAAAAAATCATAAGAAGTCCAATGTGCAATTTCTTGCAAGCAATGTAGGTGACAAGAGCGCACATGTGATAGACAGTGCTGTGCTCTGATTAGACTAATCTGAACATCATCCCTGAACACACTTCCACTAATTTAAAACATGGCAGTGGTAACATCATATTGTATGGATCTTCCACTTCAGCAGGAACAAGGAAGCTGGTCAGAACTGATGTAAAGTTGAATAGAGGTAAATACCAGGCAAGTGGACAATGATTGAAAGATTCCAACAGAGCTGCAAAGAAGGGTGGAAATCGAATCATATTCACATGTTACCGTGGTCCAGTTTGAGTCAGAAAACCGCACAGTTAGAAGCCCGACTTATTTCTTTGCACTTGTGCAAAGAATTGTGCAATAATCTGTGAGGGTCTACCACACAAAATTCTAATACGATAAAGTTTGTGTCATGAAAAACACGTAAGCTGTAAAACAGTAAACCACTGGAAAAAACTAGAGAGAATGCTTTTTTGCATCAGTGAATTCACTTATTGAAACTTTTTTTTTTTTAAAGGCTGATATTTAGAGATGATCCTGTATCGTGTTGCTTTAGCCTCGAATACCTTAAAGAGGAGTTCGACCAGGAACCTTTTCAAGATGAACAACTATACCTAAACCTTGTCTGACGAAACCAAAGGCTATCAACATAAACATTAAATCTCTCAAGCAATGAAATAACTAAATAAAACCAAGAACTCTCATAGTTATTAGTTAATCATCACATCAACTGAGATTCTAGACTTGACGCTAATAGCTGAGCCATTCTGCTTCCTCTAGCTTGAAACCTTGCAAGTAGGATTGTCTTAATCATAGTTATATAATATATAACTATATATAAAATATATATATATATATATATATAATAAAAAAAAGAAAAAAAAAAGGAATGCCTTCGGCTGCTGGACCTCTCAGCCCCCCCAATGCCTCCTCTATTATCAGGATGAAGCTCTTGACCATGCCAACAAAGCCCGCATATCCACCTTAGGGAGGCCCGTTTGATACGTTGTCTTCCTGGATGAAATAGACGGGTAAGCGAGGTCGACTCTTGCCCCGTCTGGAAAGAAGCAGGAATGAGGTCTCAAGCTGGCACACCGGTGGTAGGAACACTTCAAACCGTGGGTGAACGGGAGGATGAGAGAGAAGGCTAAGCAGGGAGACACCGGTGGGAGGCCAGTGGGGGGTGGGAAGTGCGGCGAGATTGAGTAGTGAGGGAGTGAAAAGGCCTTGATATCCGCAGAAAGCACAACAAAGACGGAGCTTTTTACATTAAAAAGAAAGGAGATTGGCTTTTTTCTACCAGATTCCTCCTGAGCCGAGTGTCATGTCCTTCCTTGGCCTGTAGGAAGTGAGAAGCTGGGGCGGGCTATAGCATTTGGCACTTCTGATGCACATCTGAGGAAGTGGAAGTTCTTGCCTGCTGAACACTTGAATCAAGGAAAAAAAGTTCTGATAACTTATTATTATGTATGTTGGGTGATCCCAGTTTATAGACGTGTTGCTTAGATCACACCACATAATGTGAAAAGGTGTTAATTACTAAAAAATAACTATATATATGTCTAGCTGCTCTTTTTTTCTTTATAGTATTTTATTTTTGCAGTATTTTTACCCTACATGGAAGGCTGATTTATTGAAGGCTGAGTGCAGGAATGCAAAAGAAACAAGTTTCCCCCATATATGATCCAAAGGAAGAAATAATGACAAGAAAAAGGCCTGTACTGAAAATTAGCACTATTAGCCACAGCAGGTGATAACTGCTTGATGATTAGGCACAGTGAGTGAGAGAGGACGAAAAGTTAAAGATTAATCGTGAGGCAATTAAAAACCCATGGCGAGGAGAACAACCTGTCTTGGCACAGGGACCCCCCTGTCAGCTCAGAGCGGTGTGTTCACGGATCAACGCCACATTATAACTCTTAAACTCTAAAACAGCCCTCTAAGCATCTTTACATCACTGGTGTGTATTTGGAAAAGAAAACAAAAGGAATGACAAAGCATCCTCCATATTTAAAGCTATTCTGTGTTAAGCTTTTATGACGGAAACATACACCAACGGAAGATGTTTGAAAATGTTGTCCTCATTTCAATATACAGGGGTTGGACAAGGAAACTGAAACACTTGGTTTTAGACCACAATAATCTATAGGTATGGTGTAGGGCCTCCTCTTGCCGGCAATAAAGCGTCAATTTGTCTTGGGAATGACACATACTGCACAGTGGTCAGAGGGATTTTAAGCCATTCTTCCTACGGGATAGTGGCCAGGTCACGACGTTGTGCTGGTTTCCTGACTCACTCCTCCAAAACACCCCAAAGTGGCTCAATAATATTTAGATCTGTTGACTGGGAGATGTTCAACTTCACTTTCATGTTCATGCAAACCAATCTTTCACCAGTCTTGCTGTGTGTATTGGTTTAGTGTCATCCGGATAAACGGCACCGCCTTCAGGATACAATGTTTAACCATTGGATGCACATGGTCCTCCAGAATGGTTCGGTAGTCTTTGGCAGTGAGGTGCCCATCTAGCACAAGTATTGGGCCAAGAGAATGCCATGATATAGCACCGATACCATCACTTATCCACCCCCATGCTTCACACTGGACATGCAACAGTCTGGGTGATACGCTTCTTTTGGGGCTTCTCCGCATCGTAACTCTCCCAGATGTGGGGAAAACAGTTAAGGTTGACTCATCAGAGAATAATTAATCTTTCACATTTTTGTATATTGTACCCTGTGGAGCTCCCGACGGACAATTTTGCTGGAAACAGGAGAGTTGAGGTGCACATTTAATTCTGCCGTGATTTGGGCAGCTGTGGCTCTATCTTTTTGGGATTCCATCCGGGTTAGCATCCCTTTCAGACAGCTTCGTCTTGCGTCCAGAGTTAATACTGCTGGATGTGGTTTGTCCTTCTTGGCGGTATGCTGACATTACCCTAGATACCGTGGCTCTTGATACATAAAAAAGACTTTCTGCCTTGGTTACAGATGTGCCAACAAGACCCGCATCAACAATTTGTTCTCTTTTGAACTCTGGTATGTCACCCATAATGCTGTGTGAATTCCAACATTTTGAGCTAAACTGTGCTCTTTCCCTGCTAATTGGACATTCATAATCTGCTCATACTAGTGCAATGTGCAATTAATGCAGATTGGTCACCAGGCTGGTCCAATTTATCCATGAAACCTCGCTCACTAAAATGTCAGGTGTTTCAGTCTCAGTTGTCCAACCCCTGTATTTTTTTTCCAGTAGGTCAAGAAATTCCCAAATTTTTGAATAAACTTTAAACAATAATTTCATTGAATTCAATTATTGTTAATGAACATTAGTTGTATACTAATGTATTAACAATTTTGATACCAGTTACTCGTAATAATAAGAGGCGCCAGACCTACAACTCTGACAAAACAAATCTAATCTGAACGTCTTTCGTTAACTCCACAGAAGATTTCTTTCTTCTGATTTTGTGGTACTAACGGCCTTTATTTACAATTTCATCAAGGACTATTAGCCTCTGCTTATGGCAATCTTTATGCTATGATACAACAGAGAGAATGATTTCTCATAGCCTCTTCAAAACGGAGAAGAGGAAAATATACAATTCATGCAGATATGTAAATATTAATAATAACTAATATGATGGAATGCAAGGAAAATGTTTATTTGTTTTTACACCAAAAGTGTCTATGAGACATTATTCCATTGTCTTTCAAAGATAAACAGAAAAGTACGTTTTCTTATTCTGTTTACTATGATTAAACAACATTTATATGTAACTACATCTTTAAATCTCTACTGATTTTACATAAGGATCATTTTCTGTCCCATCCTTATAGAAATCTACCCTTTTTATTATTAGGACTGATAATATCAATACATTACAAACCTTTTACAGCCTTTCTATATAGGTTTGCTTGGAAGTTATTTCAAAATACTAAAGAAAATAAGTTTAATATCCAGTTTTGTGTGATTTGGTTGAAATAATTGAGAAAACGAGGAAACAAATCAGATCAGAGTGTTCTCAAGACCAAGGTGTGCTAGTTGAAAGCAGGAGAGCAAAGAAAAAAAAGAACTACATTAATCATGCATTCATCACTGAAAAATCCCTAACAACTTATAGTAAAACGAGCATACCGTACTAAAGGAAAAAAAATAGTTGGATCAAATAATTGGTTGTTAAGAAAAAAAAAAGGTTTTCGATCAGGTGAAGTATCTTGAGTCTTTTTTGAGCAAATATCAGGTAAAGGAAAATGACCCAGAAGAACGCACTGTTCATTAAGCTTTAACAGTGGTTTGAAATAAAGTGAAAATATACAGTACAGCTATGAATTACTAAACAAGGCCAGATTCTGCACAGACATACACAAGCTCCTCTCACTGGGCATTGCTTGCAAGTTCAAATATAAACTGCGAATTAACCTCAGTGGATGGACTGCTGGGCTGCTGCGCTCGGCTGTTTGTGCGAGTAAAAGTAAATAAATAAATAAATAAGATGCTTGCGTGAGAAACGGTGTTTGGGTTTCAAGTGCAAACAGATTTAATGATGGCTGATGGTTTAAACCTTAAACATGTACATGCGAAATTTGTTTTGTGCGTTTAAACGCGTTGTGCATTTGCTGGAGCTAGAATTATTAATTATCCTACGAGGATTTGTTTTAAGAAAAGGCACTTACAAAGTCTTTCTCAAGCTTCTCCACCTCCTGCTTGTAGCTCTTCAGTCTGCCGTTGTACATGGCTCGGCTCTGGATGGGGATCTCCCGCACCTCCAGGTCCATCTGCTCAAGCTAGAACCCACAAAAAAACAAACAAAAAAAAACAACTAAGTTAAAACAATTCCAAGGTCATAACTAACACTTTAAGGTTCACTTCAGTATCTGAAATAAATTTTGCAGCAAGGATCAACAGATATATTTCCTCTTGTCAAATCTGTGGCATAAAACTCAAGAAGAAGTTATATCAAAGTTTAGGAAAAAAGAAATGGTGAATTAAAAATAAGTAAAAAAAACATTATAGCCTTTCTGCAGTCTAAATGAGATGCAAAAAAACTGGAGTGGCTGCTGGTTTTGCTGCAACTTCCTCTTGCTGCACATAGCCGGTCAGCAGGCTGAAAGATGGTGACTACATTTGCTGCTGTCATCTGGCTGAAAGTGGGCTATAACATTTTAATTTCATCGCCTACAAGAAAAATTAAAACAATGACAACGTTGCTCGCCCCCACATATTGCACTGGACTGCTGTTCAGCTGGCTGAAAGAGGGATACGACCCTTGTCCATTGCAGTGCTGCCCCTGGTCAGCTGTCTGTTGCACTTCTCACCTGCTAACAAGAAATAAGCAAGTTATTGTCATGAAACAAGCTCGCAGTCGCGGCGTGCAAAACGAACAGGTGGCCTACGATGGTCCTAAGATGCTAGTGCTGTTTTAAAGCAACACCAGAGAAGTTTCAGATTTGGTTGATTTCGGCAGCCAGTGGAAGGAAGACTGCATTTCCCATGGGGACCAGCGCATAGTGTCATAAACTCCTGATCTCCCGGTTGCCTGCAGTTGGATTGAAGTACATTTCTGTTTCCAATGGCTGTGTGAAGGATGAATAGCGATGAGGTAATGAAATGTCACTTGATGATGTTGAAAATAAGAGAGGGGGAAAGGGGTTCCTGCCACCCTCCTCAAAGTTGGTTAGTGCTGGTTACAGCGATACTGACCCCCTCAGGCTATGACAGAGGAGTCATTCATAATCACAAAAGTTATGAAAATATTTTATGACGGTTGAAAAAGTGTTGCTTTAAAACAACAGTTGAGAAAATACAAGGGGAGTGTCTGTTAGACTGCAGGTGGGAAACTTTTTTAAATACTGGGCTGTTACGTGTTTACTAAAACTGTAGGATAAGAAAAAAGGAAGCTTTTTTTTTAAGCAATTGAAAACTACTGCTAAACTGGTCAGAATCAGCATGTAAATATATTTATATTTACATAAAGATTTATATTTATAAAAATTTCACTTTAAACAAAATAAGAACAACTTTAAAAATCTGTTACTTAGATGACAAGTTTGTTTTTATTTTTTTAATTTGTTACAGTGCTGACTATAAAAAAAAAAAAATAATAATACAACTGCCTCCTGTTTATGTCACTCAGCCACGATGGAAGTAGCAAACAATGTAGACCAGCTCTGTAAATAAATACAGCATCAAAATATAAGGGACCTTTTTTTTATTTTATTGCAGTGACATGAATGGGCCCCAACAGTGTCACAGCAGATGAGGGGGAAAAGTACATCCGCTGCATCGGTGCACTGATCTCTTCTTGGCAGACTTGGAGGAGACTAATCAAGACGCCATAACAAGACAACTGCAAAGACAATTTGTCTCCGTCAGGTGACTGCTTCCTTTATTATCTTTTTTTTTCTTTTTTTCCTAAACAGCAACATGAAGTCTTTCACCTCAAGATAATGGCTTGAAATGTGTCATAGGGGTGTCACTTAAAAGCAGATTACTGGGAGGTAATCATGCGGAAGGAAGCCTCTTTCCTGCCACGTGAAGTGCGTGCATGTCTGCATGTCATGTAAGCACCGGGAAGATACAAGTGCAGTTGTCTGCTTGCCGTAAAAACGCCCCCCCCCCCCTTGCCAGAAATTTATAATTTAGAAAATATGATGGGGAGAAAATTACTGATCAAAGACTCACCAACTCTCTGACTTCTTCAAGCTGTTTGTCGACATTTAGAACCAGCTGTGTCTTCTCCTCTGAAAGAAGGAAAAAAACAAAAAACAACAGCATTATTGATCAGCCGACAGAGGAACAGATATTTGTGACAACACCCCCCCATACAAAACAGGAAAGGAGAAGGGGGAGAGACATAGAGAGACGGCGGGAGAAAACAACACACAAGCACACATTTGAAGATATATTTACACATTCTCTCCACACCACGAGTGCGCATTTGATGTCTCGTAGTTATGGCGCGTGTGAGGCCTTTGTCGGTTTCCGTTGAGGAGCGGTGAGACGCCTCATGCCAACTCAAAGGGATGGGAGGTGTCAGCTTTGCTCACCTGCCAGAACTATGAATTCCCGCTCAGAATGACTAGCAGTGCTCCACACCTCAACCCAGGGCTGCTCTTCCACGTTACCCACAGAAACTCATTAGGACTTTGAGTTCCAACGTGAACGTCAGATCCTTCAACAGCTGTTTATAGTTTGTGAACAAGTGCTAAATCGGTATTGGCTCTAAAATTAGTTATTTGCCATAATCTCAGAATTAAAAAAAAGTAATAAAAATAAAAAGAATCCTACACGTTAGTGGGTTGCTTGATGGTACCTCCTTGGCGCTGCAAACGGCTGCCTCGGTGTAACCAAACAAAAGCAAATTCCTAGTAGGTCCTGTATGTACTTGGCAAATAAAGTTTATTATTCTAAATTATGAATACAACATACAGTGGGTACGGACAGTATTCAGACCCCTTTAAATTATTCACTCTTTGTTTTATTGCAGCCATTTGGTATAACCAAAAAAGATCATTTATTTTCTCATCAATGTTCACTCAGCACCCCATCTTGACATGAAAAAAAGGGAAATGTAGATATTTTTGAAAAAGAAAAAGAAAAACTAAAATGTCACATGGTCATAAGTATTCAGACCCTTTGCTGTGACACTCATATTTAACTCACATGCTGTCCAATTCCTTCTGATCCTCCTTGAGATGGTTCTTCTCCTAATTAATTCTAAGCGGTATCTGTGGAGAAAACCAGGCACTGCTCATCACCTGCCCAATACAATCCCTACAGGGAAACATGGTGGTGGCAGCATCATGATATGGGGGTGTTTTTCAGCTGCAGGGACAGGACGACTGGTTGCAATTAAAGGAAAGATGAATGCGGCCAAGTACAGAGATATCCTGGAAGAAAACCTCTTCCAGAGTGCTCTGGACCTCAGACTGGGCCGAAGGTTCACCTTCCAACAAGACAATGACCCAAAGCACAGCTAAATTAACAAAGGAGTGGCTTCGGAACAACTCTGTGACCCTTCTTGACTGGCCCAGCCGGAGCCCTGACCTAAACTCAATTGAACATCTCTGGAGAGACCTGAAAATGGCTGTCCACCAACGTTCATCATCACCTGAAGAGGATCTGCGAGGACGAATGGCAGAGGATCCCCAAATCCAGGTGTGAAAAACTTGTTGCATCATTCCAAAGAAGACTTATGGCTGTACTAGCTCAAAAGGGTGTTTCTACTCAATACTGAGCAAAGGGTCTCAATACTTATGACCATGTGACAATTTAGTTTTTCTTTTTTAATAAATTTGCAAAAATATCAACATTTCAGTATTTTTTCATGTCAAGATGTGGTGCTGAGTGAAAATTAACAAGAAAATAAATGATCTTTTTTGGTTACACTAAATGGATGCAATGAAACAAACAGTGAATAATTTTAAGGGGTCTGAATACTTTCCGTACCCACTGTACATTTTAAAAAGGCAGAAAAATCTTTCTTTATAACCAAGTATATTCCAAGTATATATATATATATATATATATATATATATATATATATATATATATATATATATATATATATATATATATATATATATATATATATATATATATAT
>JAVLVB010000546.1:2677065-2690608 GCA_032876305.1 Orestias chungarensis | reverse complement strand
CCAGGGAGAAATTATAAAGTTGTAGGAAACTGGCCCTTGAGGATTGGAGTTGCCTACCTAACATACAGTCTTAAAGACAGATACTCTTTAATTTCTGGGGCTTTTTTATCTTGTGTGAAAGAGAGGAAATCTATAGTACAAATGAAAACTGTCCACAAAATTATTGTGTTTTAAATCATTTATGATTACATTTACTCTTCGATTAATTTACACTTATTAAAGATTACAGTTAAAGGACATATTTGTAAATGTCTGTGTTTATGATACACACTAATACTTTCTATTGTTTCTCCTTCTGATAGACAGACCTTCTTGAAAACCGTAAAGTTCCTATTCCATATCCAGCTAAGTTTCTGGATACGTGGGATGATGTCCACGTGAAGATGCCCTGCTCAAACAGAAATTTATTTCCGATTGATGATGAGGTAAGGGTGGAGGTGTTTCTAGTCCAGCTTGTTTATTTATAAGTCAGACTTGGCATGAAAGTATGCAACTGGAATGTTTAAAATATGTTCAGAAATCATTTTAATTCGTACACCAGGTGACTAGTTTGAACTCTACACGCATTTAACTAAAGTGTTTTTGTTATAAAGATGAAATGGTTTGTCTTATAAAGGATACCACGTTTCTTTGGTTGTTTTTTTTTCACTGGACAAAATATAAAAAAAAAAATTGACGTGGTTTTATATAACCAGTTGAAGTCATTATTTATTGACAATCTAAATGTGCACTTCTGAAGCCAAATGCAATTTGTTGTTTCCCTCAGAAAAAGAGTCGGTGGGATCTGATCAAAGAAACATTAAATAAGAGACCCACAAATGCTTTTGAGTTGAAGGTAAGTGTTTCTATGACTTCATCTTTCCTTTTGCCACACGAAAAAGTTTGGTTTCTGAATTGTGTTTTTTTAAGATGCATACATTTTGGATTTATCAATTTGTTTTTATCCAACATGCAATATTTATTATGTTTACAGTTTGGCAAATTAAAAAAAGATTTATTTATATGAGACCTTCATTAGGAACAACAGTGGTTGTTGTTACCAGGCAAGACCACAAGATGGCCTTTTAGGTCCATAAAAGGAAAATCGCAAAACTTGATAACATGTTGTGACAATTCGAATTAATTTTTTTAGAACATAAATTGAAATTGCAATTAATGTTTATTTTTCTTTAAAAAAAAAAAGTACATTTCTTTGATTCTCGCACAGGAGGCAGTTCTCAAATACAGTGCCTCACATGCCAAAAAATGGGACTTCACAGCACTGGACTTATACTGCAACAAGGTAAGTATATTTGTTTTTTGCTGTTTATTTTAAGAGTGAATTCTTTTGATCCTGAAGATTACGAACACATTTATTTTTGCTCGACAAAAAATATTAATATAAAGATCTTTCTCTGCATTCAAGCAGAAGAATAGAAAATGCATCGTGCCAAAAAGGATTATTCTGAAACTAGTGAACCAGCAAGTGTTCAAGGGTACATTCATAAATGAAAATAACCGATAGAATGAAGTGTCCCTTATCAATTTAGTTCACTGCAAAATAATAAAAAAGGTAAAAATCGCAAATTGAAGCTCTCTGAGAACAACCGTGGCATATCCATTATTGTTTTCATCTTTCTTTTCATATTATAGTCATAATTATCAAGAGCTTGTTGGGGAGTGTGAATGGCTCAGAATCTAAAGTTGCTTTGATATGTAATGTAAAGAAAACAGAAAGGTAAATTTATAACATAATCACTGAGATGTACAATTGTCTCCACCTGAAGTGAAGTCAGTCATGCACGTTTGTTTATAAAATACCAAATAAAAAATAAAGAAAATCTGATTGAGAATTCATTTAAAAAAATGGGTTTAATACAATTTGGTCCAGTTATACCGAAAGATTCAAATGAATTCACATCCAATACATTACAATTCAGTTTATGTGGCCAGTTTATTATCAAGTTCTATGAGGAAATATTTGCGTGTGTAGAAAAATGCTTTTAATTTAAGCAAGATTGATGAGAAGGAAGCTACAAAAAAGTTCAGCATATATCCAAAATGTCTGTGGAATGATTAAAAAAACAAATCACATTTAATCGTTAGAATGACCCAGGCAAATCTCAAACACAAGGGGGTTAAACAGAATTGCCATTAGGGATATGTGGCAAGATATGAAAGTTACTGTTAAGAGACTCTCAATCCGGTCTAAGAGGTGCAACTGTATTTGCTTTGAGATGTGGTTCAATTGTTTAAGTTGCACCGCAAGTATTTATTTATTTTGGAGAAACAAGGAATTTAATACTGATATTAACTGAGAGCATTTTGAAATATTATAGACAAATGAATCAAGACAGACAAACTTGACCCAAGTTATAGTAATTAACTGCGCCTAGTTATTTTCTTGAAGTCAAACATGTGCATTGTTATTTTCAGTAAAGCAGTGGCTGATTGGTGTTTGTTCGAAGTTACCAGTTACTGCACCAGTCGTTTTTGGGGGGCCATCCATTTTCTGTCACATTAAAGTAAAGGTTCAGAGCATGGCTGAATGTCTAGATCACTGATGTGAGAGAGATTGCTGTGTTGTACTATAATTTAAAATAAGATTTTCCCAAACCTGTTGGACTATACAAGGAAAGCCTTTGTTTAAAGAAAGATAATAATGTTCCACTTACAAAAGTTCATTTTTCTGGAGTGCAGTAATGTATTTGACCAAATGGGAAAGGCTTCACCCGTTAAAACTAGGAACTTTGGGTAATAATTGACTCTTCAAACAAAAGGTCACATTTGCTAACTTATCAGAAACAAATATTGTTGACATTAAATCCAATGCGGGAGCTTGATCCAGTCCACTTCTGTTGAGTAAGAGCTACAAATCTAATTCATGTCATGAATAATATTGCGGGTATCCCATTAAAATGGTTGTCTGCACTGAGAGACACTGTAGCCTCAGGCTTAGTTTTATTGTTGGAATCTGATTTGGCTGCGATGTCGACCAGAATGACTAGACCCATTTTTTTGTTTTTTTGTTTTTTGGTGTGGTTAGGCGACATAGTGCCGCAGTTAGCACTGTTGCTTGTAGCATCGTAACAAGGAGGTCTTACTGCATGTTCTCTCTTGCGTGTGTGGGTTCTCCTCTTATACTCTTGCTTCCTCCATCAGTCAATAAAAGTTATCTACAAATGTGTGCCTTTTTGTTTGTATTGCATGTCTCTATGGTTTTGGTTATTGAAATTGGTGCAATTAATTACTTTTTTTTATTATAAAAAAGCATAATTAACTGTTTATTCTTAAGTTAAGTTGCAATAAATGAATACTTTAAATTATGTCTTATAACAGACAAATGGTGGCTACTTACATTTTAGGACTACATTCATTACACTGCTGTTTATTGTTTTATGTATGGACCTTCAATTTGACACATTTAAAAAAAATATCTTGATCACATTTGTGTGTTTTATTAAAACACATGAATCGGGCATGTGCATATGTTGCAAATAGGATTTTTTTCAATTGTCAAAATAACCACATGATCTTATATTGTTATTAGAGTTTAGCCAATAAGGTAAGATTATTATGTTTTTTTTGTTTTTCTTTTTTTCAAAAGAGTTTGTTACTGCTATCGAGCCCTTATGCATGATTGAGGCAGAATGTTTCCCAGGGTCGGAGCAAAACTGCACATGAATGGCATGGAGTGACGGGCCGGGCGTCCTCATTGAATATTCATCTCAGCTTGGATTTCTTATGAATAACGGAATAGCTGTTGACAGACAGCCTCGGTTTTGTTTGTTCACTTCATTTCTCCCTCAGCAACCGGTCCAGTACTCTATGTACTCTTTGTATGCTTCTGAGCAGAAAAGTGGCTCATTTTTACAAATATCCAGAGACTGACTGCTTACTTGGTGAGATGCTTTTAGAAAATAACTAAATTGGAGTGCTGTAACTGTTTTAATTTCTTTCAACTTCCCACTTACCGAAGTAAAATATAACAATAGTAACAAAATTTATACAAAAGCCATGTATCTTTTTTTTCCATATCACAGTTATACTCAATTTTATGTTTATTACTTTAAAGCCTCAGTAGGTAAGGTTTACAAAAAATGTTTTCATTTTTTAAATAATATATTTGTTAAAACTGTCCCTATGCCCTGATGGTGGAATCTGATATGGACAAACAACCTCAAAAAAGCACGCTCCCCTGGCTCCTCCCATTGGTCCTGCTGCCGTTTGCAGAAATACACCACTCCCAGTCAGAACCGAGCACGCTTTCGCTCACACTCTTACTATGCAAAACGCGTAGCTTCGTGCAGACGTTAGATTTCAAGCTACTGGCATTATTACATTTAAAGTAATTGCAAAGTACATAAGGATTTAAGGAGCAAGGTTGTAGTCAAAGTATGAGAAGGCCATAGTCAACGTAAAGCATATCGATGGCGAGTTGTCCCCGCTTAATGCAAGCTCTGAAGGGGGAGGAGCTTTGGAGGGAGAGCTGTAGTACAGCACAAGGCAATGGAGGGGAATTCTAAGGTGTGATAGTTAATTATAGTTGATGGTTAATGTGATGGGTAATGATAGTTAATTTTCAGACTATTTTAATGTTTCTTTTTTATTTTTTTCAAAAACTCCCAAAGGCAGCTTTAAATCCAACTAAAATGTGAAAAGTATGACTGCTTTAGCAAACCGCTGTATGTTTCGTTAGGTCGCTGAAATAGTCTTGCATGTCGAGCAGATGGTTAACTTGGCTTTTGTGAGGACTTGTAGAGCTCATTTGATATTACCTCGGCTAAATCTACTTTCCCCGTCTTGTCAGTTGGTGTCAGTTATTACACCCATAGGAGCAGTTGATGATTTCAGCCTGGCCATCACTTAAAGCAGTGTTTAGCCCGGCTTCCTATCGCCATAACATAAAGCCCTTTTTATTTCCAACCTTTGGTCCTTTGCATCTCTTCCTCGGAGGTTGTACAATTGGTTTGCTTGGCTGTGCGACTTTGATGAAAACGTTTCTGGGCACACACAGGCCTTTTTATTTCGAACCCTTTTTTATTTTTACCTAAAAGGTTGCTTGGTACTTTGAGGAAATTGCTTCACGATTAATAATCGTAATATTTCGGAGCGTCCCCTGGTTTAAAGTATTATACAAAATGTGTTCTCACAATGACAAACTTTGTATTTTGGATCTCTTTAATATATATTTTGAAAGTATCACACCAAATTTTCACATGACTTTATAAAATTCTTTTTTTTATGTCTAGCCATCTTAAGTGATGCATCAATAATACAATGCTTTTTTGTGTGTTTATTTTACTGTTAAGCAGAATCTAAGCAAGTATCAGACAAGTTGTTTATCAGCTTGATTGAGGAATACGTATCACAGCTGAGGTTTATGGCAAAACAATAAATGTAAACAGATCTCTTGCCCTCTCCAAGGTCCTGGAGCCTGACTCTCTGAAACATCTGTTTGACTCTCTGCTGCCAGACTTGGTGCAACTAGCACTGAGAGTGTCGGAGCTCTGCACCAAGGTAACTCCAGTAACTAGCCATTGGATCGGCTAGCTGGTTTTATTGCTCATTACCGCAGATTAAGCCCAGAGGTCCTTAGATGATAAATTATCCCATCAAGTGATGTAAAATCAGCAAATAGGAGATTTATATAGTAAATGTTTATTTACCTCAATGGGGCTTTTGGTTGTTTTTACAGGCAGTAAAAATGTATTTGTAGTTGATCTTAAAAAATTTTTTTGATAGCTTTCACATACATTCCTGATTAAATGTGCATCATGATAAATTTGACTATAATTAAGTCGAGTTTATGTGTTCAGCACATTTCAGCAACAATCAACACAATGGTTTGTGTAACTTTAGAGCTGAATCCGTAAAAAAAAAAATTCAGGGCTTAAGAAAATTTAATGGACAGAAATTTTTTGTTGAAAATAGCCAAAGGTTTTTGTAGAGGTTAAAACTCAATACCTTTAGAAATAAGTACATCACATTGTGAACATTTCTAAATGTTTGTATTGAACTGCATATTTAAATTAGTTCAAAATGTATTTGTACTAAATTAGTTTAAAGATGATTACGTCAGTGCAGAATGCATCTGTAATGACCAGACAAACTATTTTGTCCTTCTTCACTTGTACATCCGTTTCTCCTTTAGCCTATCCCCCTCCTGAAAAGCGGCACGAATCACTCCATCACCATGTCCCAGGAGCAGGTGGCATGTCTGCTTGCAAACGCCTTCTTTTGTACCTTCCCTCGAAGAAACTCCAGAAAGACTGAGTACAGCAACTACCCAGATATCAACTTTTTCAGGTAGCATGTCTGATACTCTAAATCATAGTGACTTGCATTACTATAAATCCTCTGTGTAATAGTCAATTTGCCTTTCAGTTGGAACATACAAATAATTCACTTTGATATTAGGTTGTAACACCACAAGCAGTTCTTTGGTTCTAACTGTCGCTACATCACATAATTGATGGTAAACTTACTTATTAGAATGGTAAATTAGGCCAGACAAAGATGATGCTATTCTACCTTTTTGGAAACAGAAAAGGATGCAAAAAAAAAAAGAAAACAGCAAAAGAAACAAGTTGAATTTAATTAAATTAAATTAAAAATAAATATTGTTTTGTTTTAAAAAATAATAAAATGCTTGATTAAAAACATATTCAAATTCATAATTAATAAAAACACACAATTTCCTTCAAAATGATTAATACAGAAGCGTTTTGGGTGAAATTATTTTTTCAGCTCTTGTGCCAGCATTTGGAATATCTCATTTTGGAGTATCCTAAATATTGTCATTGAGTTTTTCTGTGATCTGGTATCTCAGGACACTTTGGTGTGTTTTTATGTACTGCTCCTTTTTCAAGAACTGGGTTTGATTTGAATTATTATTTTTTTAGGTTTAGTAAACTAATTGCCTCTGTTATAACATGGCATATCTCCCAGTCCCTTCAAACTGTCACTATAAAGACTATCAGTCAAGATTGTGCAACGCAAAATCTGCCTACAAATCTCTGCTCGGTCACGTTCCCAATATCTGTTGGAATCTCAATTTGATTACCTAAATGGAAGAGCAAATCGGATTAAAACCGACTCTGATGGTTGATTTTGACAAAGGAGAGCACCACTGTCTTCAAAAACAGACATTTTCCATACCACTAGAATTTCATTCACATACAATTTTGTTTGAAAGCAGGTATGGTTTTTATTTTCCTTTCATTTTTAAAGTGCATGTACATTGACTTTATAACTGTCTCTTAATTTTTACAATATAGCTCAAGTTACCAAATTTCTATATTCAAAGTTCAGAGGTCCACACACACAAATAGCATGAAATTATGAAAGAAACTAAAAGTTTTCTATGGATCGGTAAATTCTTGCGCCAATTCAGGAAACAATAATTATCCAAGAAACTGATAATGCGTAGCCCCCATCATAAATATGACTAAAAATACATGGCAGTATTTAAGTTAGGAGGAGAAATTCCTGGCAGTCCGTGGTAAAAAAAGCTAAGCACCATAACCAGGAATTTAAAGGTTATTTTACTAGCTAAGTCAATCTGTAGATTAACACAGTGGTAGCTTCTTGAAATAAATTCGATTTGTTAGAAAACTGACAAATTAGGCAACTAAAGTTTTACATTATTTCTGCACCTGTTCTGACCAACATTGCAGCTCACAAAACACTGACATGCTCACTCATTCATTTGGCTCAGACACTGGGAAAAAGGGTCCCTGTTGAAGTTAATACCCATGGGTAGACATGCGAGGGGAAAAGACACAATGTTTGGTAATTTATTAGTTTTGAGTGGCGAGCATTGGCAGATATTTTGTACACAGAAAGTCATGACGTGTTATGTTCATATCCCTCTGTTTTGGATTTTTCTTCCCTTGAAGCTATATCCAGGTATTTTACAACTCAAAAAAATAGGAGGTATTTCCAACAGAGAGCGTGATTAAAGAAAAAATGTGCAAGGAAAACATTTTTCTGTTCACCTATGTAGTCTCACAAGGTTTAGGTAATTCTAACAGGATCTCTTTCCTTAATATGGTCACTATAAAGGGTTTTAATGTCTTTGTGTTTTGATCTATTTAATTTAATTTCTATTGACAACATTTATCAGTTGTGATTAGTTGTTAAATATGCACTGTAACAATCTATATGTGATAATAACTTTAGAGAAAAGTTAGTCTTTGAAACAATCCAAAATAAAATTTTTCCTTTTAAAAGTAAATAGGGCAGATTGGGATCTATGTATTATTCTATACTGTTAAATATTTTAGTTAATCCTCTAAAATACAATGGCGTATAATTATTGAAATTGGGGAGAAAGCAGTTGCACATCTTTTACTCTTACTAAACAATAATCTTCCTAGTAGCTATATAATCGTAAGCAAATGTGGGAATATTCTCTTGCAGCTATGCTTTGATACGAGCATCCTCACTCATGTTGAGTATTCATGTAATGAACTTTCCTTCAATGTGAAAAAAACGTTCTTAATCCTCGGACGGCATCCACCATGAATGGCAGCAATTCAATGATTTAAAAAAAAAAAAAAAAAAACATTTTTATTAATTTCTAGGTATTTTATGTGCATCATCTATCCATCTATGCTCAATATCTTTCAATTTGTCCAGATTTTTTTGTTGATCCTTGGAAGCTGGTCCTTTTCTTGGCATGTTCATATACCCACAGCAGATGTTTAACATTGGCATAAATACTTGCAAGAAAATGTACTGCAAATAAAGATTCAGTTTTACCATCTGCTGCAAAGGATGCGTTTAGTTCTCCTCCGTCTTACAGTAAAAGTATCCAGTCTCTGTTTCTCTTATCAAAGAAAACGGCCTAAACTGACGGCATGAAATCCAGATGTGATGTCGCATAGAGCCACAAGTTTCTTATTTTTATAGCTGCATTGAGTTGCAGAGGTAATAAAACCCCTTTGACTCTTTGTATTTATTCTTTTTATAATCCCAAATGTATAATAAGCTTTTTTGTATTGGCTGCAAGGTTCAATAAATATTTTAAACATAAAAAGCCATAAGTGCATTTTTGTGCATTTATATCCCCCCCCCTTCACTCTGATGCATCCAAATAAAATCCATTGCAAGCAATGGCATTCAAGCATCACCTACAGCTAAAGCCCAACCTGTTTCATACACTGGATAATTTAGATTAAAAACTGTTGTTACACTTAATTCGAAAACATTGTTTAAATATAAAATTCTTATTGATAATTTCATTAAAAATTATTTATACCCTTCTCAATAATAAATAGAAAAGTTCTGATTAACATTAGCAATGAAAGCCTTCTTAAACGTTAGCTTTGTTCTTTCAACGTTATTTTGATGAGCTTCAGGTCTTTTAGAATCGAAAGCCTCCATCTTTCAATCAACGTTATATATAAAAGGATTCATATTTAACTCAGGACTCTGCGTTTGCCTCTGTTAAACATTAATAATAATTTCATTCGGAATTAACAGATTTTTAAAATAAAAAAATGACTTCAAACCTAAATTTTCCAGTGATCTAAATAATTTTAGTCTTAACTGTGTGCGAATGTCAATTCTCTACATCCTTAAGACCATATTACAGTTGAAAAGCTCATGTCCTGTACATTTTCTTGGGGACTGCAAGAGGCATGATTGTAGAAGAAGAGGGGGGAAAGAAAGACAAATGAAAGCAGGAGCTGGCTTTACTGAACCAGTTTTCCAGTCCCTGAAGGGCTTTTAGTGCATCAAGCTTTTGTCATTTTTTCATTTTCATCTCATGAAATTTTTTTTGTCTTTTTTTATTTTTATTGAAGCATCTGTATACATCTTTTAGACTCAGATTAAGAAGGATATTGTGAGTTTAATGTTCAAAGTGCACTCAGATATATCCGCCGCAGCTCGCTGCCAGCGGTTTTGTGTACGTCCTAGAACTTTTTTTTCTTCTTTCTTCCTCCTGAGGACACTGTTGCTTTAAAGGGACCAAGCACTTCCTAATGTATCCCTGGAGAAAAATAGGGATTCCTGACTCCCTTTCCTTTTTTATCCGTGAGTGTGGGGACAGTGCAGGAGTGTCGGCTTGTGATGGAAAGCCTGGGGCAACTTCTCTTAACGGCAAAGGAGCTCCAACATTATCGGCTAGCGCCTGAAAAGGATGCTGAGTGAGAGATGAAGTAATTCATATCAAAAGTTAAAGCATCACTGAACTCACGGGGCTAAAATTGAGGTCATCCAGCTCCACAGCGATGATTGTGCAACGAACAGTTTTGGTAGTCTTGATTTTTAGTCTGTTAGAGTTGGTGGTAAGACGTCAAATGTTTTTTGTTTGTTTTTAAAAAGGGAGGATTCCTTCTTAGGAAGAGAGAGTAAGGATAAAAACTCACTGCATTTACTTATTTTATACACCTGTTCAAAAACTTGTTATAACACAGATAGGGAATCAGACAATCACTTAGCAGCAACTCCATTCATTTTGGCATGAAGGCTCAGTAGAGACGATTTGCTGAAGTTCAGAAACGAGCATCAGAATACGGAAAGGGAATTTAATGTAATGGATGTAGCATAGTTGTTTGTGTTAGACTGCAGTTTGTTTTTGTTTTTTACCCAAAACCATCTTGTGGGCTTTCTAAACAATGCTCTGAAGTATTGCTGTTACCAGCAATTCCCGTTTAAAATACCATGTTGATAAATTAGAATGGCAGACTGGTTTCAGATGATGAAGAAGGTAAAGGATTGCAGATGGGGAAACTGCGGCTGAAGCCATCCCCTGATGTTTGTCATCTGTTTTTTGAGGAGCATGCAGAAAGTCGAACTAAAACAAAAATAATTGTTGGTGTTGTAATAGATGATCGGTGGTGGCAGAACTAAACAAATGATCACTCAAGGTTTCTTTTTCCTGTCAGATTGTTTGATGGATCATCATCCAGGAAGATTCAGAAGCTGAAGACCCTCATGTGTTATTTTCGAAATGTCACTGAACAAAGTAAGTGATCAGATTTAGTTGTTTTCGATTGAAACGAGCTCAGCGGATGCAGGGGGAAAAAATGAAACAAAAATATTTTGGCTTGTCTTTGTGTCCGTCAGCGCCAACAGGACTTGTGACATTCCGCCGACAAAGATTGGATAAACCTCCCGACTGGAAAAGGCTTGCCTTTTTTTTTCTTTTTTCTGTCATTATTAGTAGAGGAGCAGCAAGCTTCCTGTAAAAAAGTAATAATAAATAATACATTTAATTTGTATTTCAGCTCACAGACTTTGCTAACAAGGCTTCACATCACATCTGAAGGGACCATTGAGGATGATGGTCATGGAATGCTTCAGGTAAGACACAGCTGAAAACTTTCCGTTACATTTTAATTTAAATTGTTACATTTTATTTAATATTTTCTCCAGGAACTTAAATGCACAAGAAGCTGTTCTCCCTTCTTTTCTATTCCATCACTCCGTCTTTCACTCAGAATGCTTAGCACCGCTAAAAAAGGTCCTTTAACGGAGCTGGTTACACGTCAGAGGGAATTTGTGCTGGGACCGAGGTCAAGCCCTCTGGGCCTCCTCGCCTCTGTGTTGGCCGAGTGTCCCGTACGCTGTCAGCACAGCCCCTCTGTCTTTCACCTTTTGCTTGCCTTCGGTTACCATGGACTGACAGTTGATGAACGCACGCAACCAGCTCCGGGGCGCGCTGTGGCTGCGATTGATAGATGCTCCGCTAGGGTGGGACTGGGGGGGGGGGGCTGATGTCCTGACAGCTTGTCAAAAACAGACTTTTGAGTCTGGCTTGTTGTCCCAGTGTTGAGTGACCACAATAGAGGATCGGCTCCCAAACAGCTGCTCACCTTTTTTCTAGCATTTTCACGTCTAAACAGTTGAGGTCTGGGGCAACTGTTGGTTTTAGCCTTAAATTTTTTTATTTTAAATTAAAATGGTATGAAACAAGGTATTCCTCTATATTTATCACATGGGGAAAAAATAATTAAAAGCAAATATTTTACATTTTGGTTCTTCTATATATGGATCTTGATTTAATATTTCTTCCTGTTCCAAAGGAGTAGGTCTCAGGGCGAGCTCATTTCGGCATTGTGGACAGATTGCCTGAGTAATGCTACCCCTTGAGGCCAACCTTTACAATAAAGCTGTCATAGATTCTGTCAAAAGTAAAACAGAAGGCCACACGCAACTTCACAACATGTTTTCCTTAAAAATTTGAGAAGCTGTTATTGTCTTGGCTCTTTTTTTTCTATTGCAAGAAATGAGTCAGCAGAGGCTGGGATCAGCTTTTTTTTTTACTTGTCCATCTTTAACCATTTCGCCCTATTTCATAGGTGGATTTTGCCAACAAGTTTGTCGGAGGGGGAGTTATCGGCGCCGGTCTTGTTCAAGAAGAAATCCGTTTCCTCATAAACCCTGAGCTAATCGTTGCTCGTCTTTTCACAGAAGCCCTTGACGATAATGAGTGTCTCATTATCACAGGTCAGTGATGCTAAACTACCCTTTTTTTTTTTGTTGCTCTTTTTACCAGTCATTTATCTAAAAGAAGTTCAAAAGCTTAATGGAGGTTTTTGATCCCTTTCGATAAACCTTGCACAACAGCAAGTTTCTATTTTTTTCTGTAATAACTTAACACCAGCTTTCAGCAAAAAAATTTCTGCACAGTCTAAATGATCCAAGTAGAGATGCGAGTTGGGAATTCAAAGCCATTTGCTTTGCATATTGGTCAACTTTACCTCAAATGTACAGTATATATTATGCTTCCTACAAATGCATAAAAACAATGTATGTGAGCAAGTTCTCTTAAAAACAGATACTTCTTTATAGCTTGCCTCAGAATGACAAGAATGCCTCCAATACCTTTTGTTGTCTGACACAGAAAGTTATCCGTCCAGATTTGATCTGAGGAGCTGGAGATTTATTCAATGTTTTGCTTTGGTTTTCGTTACACTTTTAAGTCAATGGGAAAAGTATGGATGGTTAAGGCTTCAATTTACCCCATTTTGAGCGAGCTTGAAGATGTTTACAGCCTTTTTCTTTTTTTTTTTTTCTTCTTTCGGTTGTCGTGGCACGATTCTCTTTGATTGGCTCCAAGAGGTAGTCGAAAGATGGAAACTCAGCAGACTTGATTGCACTGTTGGGCTTTGCTCTTAAATAATCCCTACAACGTGTACTTGAAAATTGGATGTTTACAGCAAACAAGGTTGTCGGGGATCCTTGTAGACCCAATAACAAGAGTCCAGACATGAGGGTTCCCTCTGCAGGAGGCTGATGACACCTGTCGCCCACCCCTCCCCCCCACTTTTTCTTTTTGTCATGTGGGAAAATTTGTAAGAGCTTGATTAAAGAGGACAGTCAGTTTATTCTAGTATTGGCTTGTAAAAGCACGAATTCACTTTTCATCTTGTACGGCCATATATAAAAGATGTGTATTTTTTACTGATTAAAGTGGTAACAACCTCATGTTCAGTTTTTTTTTTTTTTTTTTTTCTAAATTACAAGTCTTAAGAAGTAAAGCAAAGAAATGGAAAACAATAAATACATGATAGAGAGAAAGAAGAAACTACAAAATTCCCTTGATTCC
>JAVLVB010000546.1:2638861-2676965 GCA_032876305.1 Orestias chungarensis | reverse complement strand
AGTACACATGGATTGTCCTCTCTTTTTTGAAGTATATATGGGATATTTTTATTAGCGTTTGAGATCTGTTTTTGTGTGAGAGAGGCATTGGTTTCGGCATAACAGGGTTGTGCTCCTGTAAATCTGCGTTGCCGCATATACATGTAGGAAGGACTGCGGAAGCTGCTGATAATCTTTCAAAAGTGTGTTCCACTAGAACAAGAAAAGCTCCAAAACAGGGTCCTGAGGGCCTCCGTCTTGACAAAACCATGTTCTCTTGCATGCTGTATTTTATTCAAAGAGTGATGCTCACATTATCAAAGTAAGCTGTGATCCATTGTCGAGAAGTTTCCAAAATGTCTGCTAAATTTTTTAACTCAATATTTAAATTGCTGTATTAAATAGTTTGAAATACTCGGACCAGAAAAAATGGTATTCTGTAGTTAGTAGACGTTTTGTTTTATTTTGATACATTGATATAAACTGTTTTAAGTATTGCAAATAAACTGCAATTCTACTATCTGCTTGCTTAGTTTGCATGTTTTTTATGAATATATATTTTATAATAAATCGTGTCAAGACTGCAGACGGTGCACAGAAAAGGGGGACGGACGTAAATAGCAAATGACTGTCACATTCATTGCCTTTGTGATGTCCAGATATGCCGCAGCGTCCCGTTTTAACCAGTCACCTTCAGACTTTCTGCCTGCCTTTGCTCCCGTTGCTCCACTTAACTTTATTACTCTGGCACAGAATTAATTATAGCTGGAAGACCTGCCCAAGACCTGCTCGGCTAATGGATTCTCCCGTTCCATCATCTTTATTAAACAACGCCTATATCTCTTGTTCCCATTGTAAACCACCAAGTCTTGGATGCATCATGGTCCCCGGTGGTAAATCATATTTCTTTGCAAGAGGTCTTGGCATGCTGCAGCAGTCTCTAATGGGTTGTAGCTCTGCACTGAAATTTGCAAAAGTGCTCAGGCTAATTGAATTTTTCTTGATTGCTAGATATCTGGCTGCCATTGCGACTTTCAAATGTATAAAGAGTATCAGGGAGAAGTCACATGACTGGTTTATTGGAGTACTGGCCAGAAGATGCTGTGCATGCCTAAAATTAGGAAGCAGGAGGCATTATATTTCTTTTGCTATTCGCAAAGTTAAAACCAGTAAAACTAGTGGTAACCTTTGTTTCAAAGCTAATTTTTTTTAACACTTTTCTACAGATTTCTAACAGGATAATTTCTGTTTTTGCTGATATTAAAAAATCATAATTTTTTTAAATTTCTTGGTCATTAAGAAAAGGCTTTTTCATAAATTATTTTAAAAATAAATCACTTTTCCCGGTTTTGAATTACCATGGCAATGAGTTACGCTCGTGACCTTTTGCTGTCTGGTCCAGCACAAATGTGAGGCTTTCTGTATTGTTTGTATACATTTGCACATGAATAAACCAACCTTTAGGACTTTGTTGTTTAGACCTGCTGATTATTATTTATAAAAAATAATTCTAATAATCAGTCTGTTCCTTTCCAACACAATGTTTTATCTGCCTCTCTCGACAAAAACCTTTTTTAAAGCTTGTTTGGCACTCATAAAAATCAAAAACCTGATTAATTTTGTTCCTAAAGTAGATTCTGTTCAAATGCAAAAACAGAGCCATTTAAATGTCATGTTCCTCAAGGCACATTTCTACTGGCCCCATCTACTAAAAGTTTACTACAATGCCTAGTAGAAGAATTACGACCTCGTGATTCCATAAACTCAAGTGAATCCATCTTCCTATTAACACTGAGCAAAGTCTTTTTCCAATGTTTTGTAAAACCTGAAAAACAAATGACATCACAGCAAATCCATAGAAGTAATTGTAACACAGGATTTAAATATTTAAAAAACTCTTTTTAAATTGTTTTATTCTTTTATTTCTTTATATTCGTATTGAAATTATACTAAATATTCAATGTTCTCGGTACTGCATTTAAACGTTTTTTTCAATCCTCCATCTTTGGTAATATTTCCTTTACTTTCAGGGTTTAATTTGGCTACGAAGGTAATTAAGGTTTCAATAAAAACACTTTTAGTCAGTGTTGCATCCTCAATTGTTTTCCATCTTGTCAAATTTAAAAGATAAAATTGCAATTAAGTTGTTTCAGCCTTTTTATTTAAAAAAAAATTTAACCATCAACGTGTCATTGTTGATGTTTGTGTCTTTTAGGAACACAGCAGTACAGTAAATACACAGGCTACTCCCAGACCTACAAGTGGGCCGGCTGTCACCGGGACAAAACTCCAAGGTATTTATCCTTCCTGCTCACTGCATTATCAACAGTTTATTATGTATTCTCCTCTCAGTTTGCTAGATTGTTCTTCATGTTCTAATGTGTTTACATTGACATGAGTTGAGGTACTTTAGCAACTCTGCTAAATTTGTATTCATTTATGTTTTTTGTGTCTATTATAAAAATCATCTGTCCATTGCTGTGATATTGCATGAAGATCTAGGAGATTACTGATGTTTGATCTGATGGCAGGTTGATGTTAAATTCAGATCTGTTTGGCGCTTTGATTATGAAATGTTGTTAATGGATATTTTGTCCATTGCCTTTCCATGTGTTTGGGTGCCACTGCAGAAGAATCAAACGTTTTAACCATTTGTCACATTAAAAACACTATCATCCGTGTATTTAATTGGAAATTATTGTTATTGAACAAAAAGTAGTGTATAATCGTGCAGATAAAAGGAAAATATACAAGGTTTTATGGATAAAGTTAAGAATTTTTTTTTCCGAATATATCAAACCGTTGTCATAATTTTTTTTATGTTTTTTTTTTTTTTTGTTAATTTGTTTTGTCCGACTTACTTCCAGTTTAAAATTGGTTTATTCACCCTTTCAGGGATGGTTGGCGGAGACGGTGCACGGAGATTGTGGCCATTGATGCGCTACAGTTCAGGAATTTCCTCGAACAGTTTCATCCCGAAAAAATAAACCGAGAACTTAACAAGGTAAAATTTGCTTTACTGTATGTTGAGGAAATGTTTAAATTATTTGCTTTTCATCATAGCCAGAATTATACACTATGGAAATGCACTTTACTGTCTGTTCTCCAGCCTCATTTACATTTACACGGCATTCTGGGTTTACATTTATTCTTAAGCTTCCTGAAGGAGTAATGGTCATTTCTTGTGGAAATTTTTTTTTTAAATCAAGATGATGATGTTGTCAGGTCTGCTGTCAGAAAGCAAGGAGCAGTTTGACAGTTCTGACATCCTGGTGAAGAATGCGCAAACACAGAGATCGATCTCGTTTCGAATATTGTTCGGTTTAAATGTCACATCTGCCCTTTTCCACAAAGAATTTATCACTGGTCAGATGGAAAGACGGGCTTGTACAATTTATTTTCATATTTGGCATTGAAATAAATGTGTATAGCCTGTTTAAATGTTTTGTTACGGTACCTTTTAAAACAGTTGCTCATGTAACTTCTGAGCTATGTCTGTCAGATGGCCTAAATTTGCAAGTGAGTGTTTTCTAGTCGTAGATATCTACAGTGAAGCCATATTGTTAAAATGGCAGATTAAAAAAAAAAAAGGTAAGCCAACTAATCTGGTTTATTTACATCTATTGGAATATACGAAAACTCAATGCTTCTAGAAAGAAATATAAGATTTTTAACTTCCTTTTTATAAGGCTTAAGGATATGAAAATATAGGCTGTTACAAAATAAAGAGTGATTAAAAAAGGGTACCATACCAACAATAATAATTATTTTGAAAACACAATATTTTAGAAGGGGACAAAGAGGATTGTTAAAAAAAAAACTTTAACAAGAGCTCTAATAATTAAACTATCTATTAAAATAAATCAGTTTAAAAAATGTCATTTTACTTATATAGCGCCAATTAACAACACATGATATCAAGGCACTTAACCTGACGTTACTTCATTATATTATATCAGTTTTAATAAGTAGTTTTTATCTGACGACGCCCAACAAATTGCATCAAGTCATTGATGCAATTTGCATTTAGCGGAAACATCAGCTGTCTGCAGAGTGATCTAGTCCAGCATTCACTCGTCCTGGACCAGCCATGCTACCGACAGTACACAATCATTAGTGTTGTGTCATTGACTTTACAGCAATTCCTCATATTCAGCATGCATGTCTCTATTAATTGAGACAGCGCATTGCTCTGATCACATGCATTTTTTTTTCTTTGCAGTTCATGAACACAGTGTGGTTTTATTGTTTTTATTTATTTATATAATTCAATTTAATAAATGTAATAATGTGAACACTGTCATGCCTTTATTTAAATGTATTGTCTGACATAATTGTTACTTTTTTTTGGTCCTTTTTAGGCTTACTGCGGCTTTTTTCACCCTGAGAAGGAAAGTCAAAATCTCGCTGCAGTGTCAACGGGAAACTGGGGCTGCGGTGTTTTTGGCGGCGACACGCGTCTCAAAGGTGAGGATCGTGCTTCTGGCGTAATGTTGACGTCGGTGGATTTTGACTAGACAAGTGGTCAGATCATCTTTCTAATTGGGAGTCTCTTTCCTGGGTGTAGGGGGATAAAATTCAACATTGAATGCGCTCCAGCACAGGCGTCCATTTGTCTTCCAGGGATCGGCGAATTTACTTAAGGCATTTCTTTCCCGCCTTCCTCCTATTGATCTAATGACAAACCTAATATGCTACATTAATAGCGAAATTGATCGCCTGCTTGAGTCCATCAATCAGTTCTAGCTTTCTGTGTGTGGACCTTGTTATAATATCACTGCTTGGGGAGCTTTAAAGAAAATTTTCAGTCTTTTTGCAGTAACATCTGCACTTATTTTTTACATTTATGCATTTTTAGCTCGTAATGTACCTAAACTATACATTTTAGGTGTTTTCCTCTTGCAGTATGCAATGGGTTCAAGTGTTCATTCTCAAGTGCAGACGAAGATGTTGATTCAGTTTTGCTCATTACGTCGGCACTTTCCCAACTTTTAATTAATCAGCAGCCATATATCCTCTCAATTAAAATATTTACCGCTTTCTAGGGCCAGTTGGGGTTTTGCTGCCTAACCGATCCAGAGCTCACATGGAAGTTGATATTTAATCCTCGGCTAAATTATGGTCTTGTGGAAGCTTAGGTCCTTCAAAGTTTGCAGCAAGATGTTGCAGATTTTTTACAAGTCTTTTGCTGAACGTGTAATCTTCTCTGCCATCATCTGTTTGGGTACCGGCCATCAGAGCCATGGTTGTAAAAAAGCTCAACCTGATAAAGAAGGCTGTTCTGGGGACAACTGTGGAACCTCTGGATATAACAGTGCAATTAAGAATTCACCAAAAGCTGAAGAAATGTATGGGCAACCCTGATCCTCTCAGTGAGACTGTTTGTCTTTAGTCAGAAGTCTGGAACACAGACCACAACAGGAGATCCTTCTTGCCCACAACCATTTAAAATAAGTCTTAAAATTAGCTTAAATAATAGAAGTTTGAACAAAATTTAATTTCTCTTTTGGATAGATGAAACATTTCATCTATCCACCGAGATATTATCGCTGGCGTTCAGTGTTAAGCTCCTGTTAATAGTCCTTTTTCCTTCCAGCTCTGATCCAGATGCTGGCAGCTGCTGAGGCGGGCCGAGACGTCGCCTATTTCACCTTTGGTGACAGCCAGCTCATGACAGATGTCCACAACATGCACTCCTTCCTCACCCAGAGGAACATCAGTGTTGGTGAGGGCGCCAGACATCTGGTTTTTCTTTTTTTGTTTTTTTTTTCTTAATGAAATGAGTCTTGCAGCCTGTGGTTTCAGCACAACAACGTCATTATTTAGACAACGTAAAGATTTTCATGTCGTTTATTTTTGGATACTTTCGTTGGGCAATGTGGTTGCAGTATCACACTGTGGGGCTATTTGCACAGAGTAGATGGAATAATCAAGCTATTGCAAATGCAATTGTGACGGTTACCTCAAGCTCACACAAACCCAGCCAATTTAAATCAGCTGTACCAACTTGCCCAAGAAAAGTAGTCAAATATTTGTCTATGATCACAAAATTAATCATTTTTGCAAAATACATCTGTCAATGTGCATAATTATAATCATTATATGCATTAAAACTTCTGACTTTATCCTCATTTTCAAATATGATTTAAGCCACATGTGTATTCATTGTAACACTGAAATGGTGCTTATAAGTTTATCAACAAGAGCCCCAAATTAATACTTCATTGATGCGCATGAGGATTGCAGGTTACATTAACCACATATAATACAATGTTAATACTTATGTTAACAAGGCAGTTATACAATAACTAAATACAATATGTGTGTCTCAATCACAGGGGAGGTGTATGATCTCCTGGGTCAGTACTACAGCTCAGTTTGTAGCTGCCTCCGTCGGCACCCTGACGTCAACCTCTACTCCTTCATCTACCGAAGGGTCGGCTCCTCCATGACAGCCGATGTGTCCACCGGAGTTTCACATAGCCAGCACTCGTCCACGGAGGACCAATAAGGCCACAGGGCAGATGAGTCACTATGACTTTTAAATCAGGAAAATGGAGAGTGGAAAGATTTATTTTTCATTTCCACACCTGCAATTAACAACTCATAAATAAATTGCCCCAAAACAAATGACTTTACACCTTGTAAACAAGTATTATAAAAAAGTATAAGTTGATATTTCGTATGTTATTGTTTTAAAAATATCTCCTGGTCACATTATTTTTAATTGTTCCTTTTTTTTGTTTTTTTTTTGTTTTCTTGATAAATGTTATTTTCCATGAATATAAATAAAATACATACAATACATTAATTCTAAAAAATTATGTGTATTACATATATCATTTTGGGAAATCAAAATAAGACGGCATTTAAAAATGTACACAAGGGTAAAATAATTAGGGAAAGCTAAATATAATTCAATATTATTAAAAGAGAAATTAAATAAATGGGTAACAGTATAGTTTATGCCGTAATATACAAATTTTTTGGGTTCTTTTCAGTTGTCGTTGAAATAATTTCCTTATTTAATATTAGATTATGTCAGTTTTTTTGGTATTCTTTAACATTTAGCTGTGGATAAACCAAAGTATGTTCTCAATCTATGACATTTGGACAAGAAACAAGGAGCAAGGAGATCAAAACCCAACTGTGGTGGCGGCTCAGTTATATCCCTGTCTGGTACTGTGTTCATTTTGCAGTTGCGCTGGTTTTCACTGTGACGCAATTGGGTTTTTTAATGTCGAGGCAAAGGTTGCCATCCGTCTTCTCTCTTTGTCATAAAGCTTGTTTTTATACCCGCACTTATTCAGTTTAATTGAGTTTTGTCAGAAATGAAGTTGAGGGAAAACAAGAATTATGCTTGGAAAGCACCACCAGCAGGAAGGCTGTTTGGATTAAAAGAGCAATCGTCCTCTTTGTGTAATTTATTTCATTGCCTTAATGTCCTTCAACAATTTATTGGACATTTTAGTAGTTTTTTTCTAAATGTGATTGCTCTCGATTTGAATTAATTTTCTTTTTTGCCACTGATTTCATCTATTAATTGTTTTAAAAGGGGTGCACAAAACGTAATAAAAAATTTTGTTGATATATTTTATTTTGGAATTCAAATGAAATTAGGGTAAATAAATCGAGTCTTAGCTTTGATATTGTGTATGTTTTTTTTTTCCTCCCCACTTTTATTTAAATGCAGCTGTGCATGTCACTGATATATCTCTGAAATATTAGCCGACTACTTAAGACAAAAGCTAATTCCTTATGTCACCTTTTGTTTAAAACTTAATAAACTCGCATTTTTTTGTTTTTCTTTTAGATAATATGAATATGAAACCGTGACAATGAGTGGAGACAAAGTTTTGTAAAATTAACTATTTGTTCTTCTGTTGGAACTTTGGAACTCATCTTAGTTTACAAAGGAAAGTGTAGGCGTCAAATCCTGGCACTCTGTGCCTTTAGGAAATCAGGACCCGAGGCAGGGGGTTGCTCTTTGTTGCGTGCTGAGTTCAAAACAGCAGCCTTTGGGGGGTTCTATCTCCTGAGGGGATCCAACATAGACACAAACAGGGAGTTGTCCCACTGGAAAGCTACCTCTACAGTTGGCGTCATGCCTGTTCCTGACCTTTAGGCTGGCACCTGCCATAAAGTCACAAACACAGGGTTTTTTTGGTTTTGAGTAATATGATCCCTGTAAAGTGGTGCTGGAAAACAGGATGCGTTGCCTCGCAGAAGTATTCATACCCCTTTAACACTTTTCCAAAACTGTGATTTGAACTTTTAAACAAAAGTCATTTCAAAACAAAAAATACCCTGATTGTAATCTTTACAGTTTTTAAAACATGTGGGTAAAAGAATAAGATGAAATAATGCTGGATTTGGATTTCAGAATGATTGAGAAACATCCAACGATCGCCATTAAGTTATCAAACACATTTTAAATGTTCGGCTTCTTTGGGAAACCTAAACGTATTTAGAAACACCCCTCAAGATAAAACTTCTGTATTAAACAGTTCATGCTATGCAAATTTTTGGCATTATGTAAGAAAATGTCTAAAAAATAATTAAACTGCCTGGAAATGTTGCAAGGCAATAGTTCAATCAATAGTTTTTAAAGAATGTGATTTAAGGAAATCTACAATCCAATTAAGTAACATACATTATTCTCTATTGAAGAATAGACATTTCTTAATTTCAAGTGTCAAATTCATTTGGCCTCTTTGCATGACTCATCATTTTATGATACATTTCTCTGCTTCCATCTGACCAGGTTGAGTTTGTTTTCATAAGGTGTTTTATTATGAATTATAAGGCCTAATTAAGATAATTAATGGGTGCTCTTTCCATGTTTCTTCATCATTTTCATCATTAGTGGAAACTCCCTGCAGTGTTTGGTGGAGTAATCCTGGCTTCTCCTGGCTTCACATTAAAGGTGCAATCAGCTAAATATTGATGGGTTGACAGAAATCCTGGAAGCTGAGGTTTGTGTTTGTACTTAATGCAAAATAACATTTGCTGTCATGACCGCTCTTTCCTCATTCCCTA
The DNA here is from genome assembly GCA_032876305.1 of Orestias chungarensis. Classification (NCBI taxonomy): domain Eukaryota; kingdom Metazoa; phylum Chordata; class Actinopteri; order Cyprinodontiformes; family Cyprinodontidae; genus Orestias; species Orestias chungarensis. The sequence continues at coordinate 2,667,947 of JAVLVB010000546.1, read as the reverse complement.
ATTAAATTCCTTCTGGTACATCTTCCCATTTGTTGGTGAAAACATGGAAATAAAATGAAACTGAAAATGCACCGAGGCATTAAGGTCATGTACGATATGCTGATTTGCTAACTATTCATTCTTTTTTTTAGGAACACTTTAAGCTTAAAGGAATGTTGGATATCAATTGGGAAACATTAAATAAGACACAAACAAGCCAAATCCTCAATCTTAAGCATTATAGATTTTGTATAATCTCTCCACAAATCAGATTGGAAGTACATAAACTCCCGTTAAAGTCCTCTATTTCACGCCACTAATGGAAGAACAACCACCATACCATATAATAAAACTTTTAGTAGTCACAATTTCCATCCATCCATCCATCCATCCATCCATCCATCCATCCATCCATCCATCCAAAGATGATCAGATTGCAGGGGCAGCAGTCTAAGCAGGGAGGCCCAGACTTCCCTCTCCTAAGGCTCTTTGGCCAGCACATCCGGGGGAATCCCAAGCCGTTCCCAGGCCAGCCGAGAAACATAGTCCCTCCAGCATGTCCTGGGTCTTCCTCTGGCTCTCCTCCCGTTGGGACGTGCGCGGAACACCTCACTAGGGAGGCTTCCAGGAGGCATCCTAACCAGATGCCTGAGCCACCTCAACTAGCTCCTCTTGATGTGGAGAAGCAGCAGCTCTACTTTGAGTCCTTCCCGGATGGCCGAGCTTCTCACCCTATCTCTAAGGGAGAGCCCAGACACCCTGCGGAGGAAACCCATTTCAGCTGCTTGTATCCATGATCTCGTTCTTTCGGTCATGACCCAAAGCTCATGACCATAGATGAGGGTAGGAACGTAGATCGACTGGTAAATCGAGAGCCTCACATTTTTACTCAGCTCTCTCTTCACCACGACGGGTGAACTTCTTCTCCATATCCACAAAACACATGTAGAATGGTTGGGCGAACTCCCATGCACACTCCAGGACCCTACTGGGGGTACAGAGCTGGTCCAGTCTTCCACGACCAGGAAGAAAACCACACTGCTCCTCCTGAATCCAAGGTTCGACTATGTGACGGATCCTTCTCTCCAGAACCCCTGAATAGACCTTACCGGGGAGGCTAAAGAATGTGACTCCCCTATAGTTGGAACAGGGGGGACCATCACCCTTGTCTGCCAATCCCGTGGAACTGCCCCTGACATCCACACGATGCTGCAGAGTGGTGTTAACCAACACAACCATACCATGTCCAGAGCCTAAAGGAACTCCGGGCGAATCTCATCCACCCCTGGGGCCTTAACACTGAGGAACATTTTAACTGCCTCGCTGACTACGGCACCAGAGATTGGAGAGCCCACCCCAAGGTCCACATGCTCTGCTTCCTCAGTGGAAGACGTGTCAGTGTGATTGAGGACGTCTTCGAAGCCCACCGACCCAAGACGTCCAAAGTCAACAACACACCATCCCCACTGTAAACAGTAGTGGTGGTGCACTGCTTTCCCCCCCTTACACGCCGGATGGTGGACCAGAAGCGTCGAAGCCGTATGGCCTCTCCGAACTCCTCCCACTCCTGCCAAGACATGCGGCCGCAGATCAGACGACACAACAACAAAGTCAATCATCGAACTGCTGCCAAGGGTGTTCTGGTGCCAAGAGCACATATGGACACCCTTACGCTTGAACATGGTGTTAGTAATGGATAATGCACGACAAGCACAGAAATCCAATGACAAAACACCACTTGGGGTCAGACCGGGGCATTCCTCCCAAAATGTTACAATTAAATTTTTTTAATCCCCATTTAAAATTTTGAAGCCCAAGATTAACATTCTTGTCTTGTGAGATGAAAGTGAAACATGTAAACTGGAACTCCTGAAAACCAGAGTGTCTTTTTTCAAGATAATTTCCTGGTTTAAAAAAAATCCCAAAGTATATGATTTCTGGAGTTTCATTTCTTCTAAAGCTACATTGGGAGTCGGAACCTCTGATAACTACTTAACATGATATTTTAATTGTACAAATACAAATTTTATTTTAGATGAAACCTTTCCACAAAAAAGCAAAGTATATTACATGTCTTTAAGCAAAGCCATAACTGTTGATATCTGGAAAAATCCAGATAAAACATTAACATGTAAAATCTAAAACAATCAACTGATTTAACAAGTAATCTGTTTTAGGACGTAAGTGAACAAAAAGCAGAATGAAGACAGTAACTATACAGGTCAGCAGAAACATTTTTGATAACTTTAAAACAGAACAAAAATGATGTGTTTGGACTCAGCATGATGTGAATTTCTAATCACTTTTCTCGTTCCTTTATTCTCCCTAACAAACTGCAAAGTCACATGTTTTAATAGTAATTCAGCAATCCACATGTTCAGAAGCTTCCTCCTCCAAAGGCGGTTCCTTTTTCCTCTACAAAAACCTGCATACGTCGCGTTTCACTCCGGCTTAACAGCCTGCAGGTTAAAGTACGTTACAAAAAAGAGATGGTGCAAGGAAATGCATAAATCCCTGACAATGGCAATTATTTATTAGTGACAGATTGTTATGGCCATTTACAGTTCAAATATTTCCTCTGCAATTGATCCCAAAAGAAAAATCCATTATATGTGAGAGCCGCAGCTTTTAACCAAACTGAATGCTTGTGTTTTAAGGTCAAGGATTGAGTGAGTGAAGTTATTTTTGCTCCCGTTATTAGATTGCCTATCCATCACTAGGCTTTCACATGATTGATACTTACTCAACTTAAATGAAAGATGATGCAAGGCCATCTAGCCGTGCACACAGGGTTGAGAATTGGACCAATTACAGAGGGGACGGTCGGAAACAAGCCATTGCAGGACGTATGGAAGGAAACCATTGGCTGTCCATGTAATACTCATATCCTTTTACAATAAAAACATTTGTTTTTTATTTTTGTATTATTTTCCTCAGTTTAGCAAAAACAAATTATAATTGCCACCCTTTAAGTGTTTTTTTTTTTTTTATTGATGTCACCAAATCTTTTTTGGCAAATGGTCAGAGTTTTAGGATTGGCCTAGCCAACATACTTTGATGACATTGATAAATAACCTTTGCTCTCTAATGCCATAAGACTTTGCTGAATCATTTTAAAGTCTGTGTCAGAATCTGCAGGAGGACGAAATAAAACATGAGTAAGACAGACTAAACTCTAGCTTTGACACCGAAATGGCTGACTTCCTGTAGAAGTTGAAGGCCACAAGAGACTTTTTTTTAAATATTTTCAATCTTGAAACATTAGACGTGTGTGCCGAAATTTATAATGCATAGTCAAAGCATGGCTTTGGGCTGATTGTTTCAGAGATTTGCTGGAGTAGTGGTACAAAATTAGACCACTCCTTTCACTTGTATTACTAATTTGGGGGCTGGACTAAACCAATAGAAAATTTATTCCTGGACTGGATGCATGTCACGGAGAATCCCAGGCAGCATTTGTTTCCATATTTTAGAGCTGCTATACAAAAAAAAAATAACAGATGGGTAAATAATACAGTGCTATGTTATAAATGCTTTGTTGTAAATAGGTGGGGTTCCATTGTACATGTTTTGCTCTCAGTACATTTATTATACAGGAAGTTTAGCAGTGTTTTACCATCAAAATTAGGTTTGAATAACAACCTAATGCAAATGTGAAGGCAAGGTACATAAAAATGGTGTGTGCATACATTACCATGATGTTTTAACAGATTAGACTTGCCAAAAATAGTTACATGTGGCAGGTAAACAAAACCACACTCCACAATGTTGCACATTTTACGTCATAGGTCTAATTTTGGGTTTCCAGTCTATTGACAAAGCACTAAACTGTGTCACTAAAGGCCAGTGCCAGTGGCGACATGTGCTCTCGCTACTAGAGAAGCAGCTTGTGACAAGGCCCTGTGTCTGGATCAATGGAGGAAACCCACCTGGAGAAGGATGAAGGAAGAACATTAACACTAATAAGCATCAGCCACGCTGTACAGATAGTCGAAGTCTCACCTGCTGGCTACTATTGACTGGTAACAGAGAGGAAGGAAACAGGGTTGTCTATCCAGGCTCCTTTCTTCTTTTTCATTATTGGCTTGAAAAGGTACAAAAGAAGTAGAAGGTAGCTGATGTTATTTTAGTTTTAAATCTGTATTTCATTCAATATTTCTTTACTGATACTCAAATGGACATTTTAGCCATTTCAAAATATATTGCACCCTCTTTCAGTTTAAGGACGTTGTTGAGTAGAATGTGAAGAATCCATTAAAAAACCCATACAACTTTGGAGATGATGCAGTAAACAAAAACTTTGTACAGAGTAAAACTTATTAAATAAAAGTCTTATTAAAATTGTTGAAAAACCTCTGTCCGTTTAAAAACTGAAGATTAGTAAACATTACAAGAGTAATAGCCTAACTTAAAGCTCATTGTGCAGAATGTGGTATAATTAGCGAAATAATTTTTAAGAATTATAAGTTGTAGATAAAATTGCTAAAATCCTAATTTAACCTAAAATCGGATTTTTCTACTGTTGGGCAAGAGAAGCAAGTTTGCAAAAGCCCATGCAACCGCATGTTTAAAAATGAAGGTTGTTTGCCTAACACAAAATGGCTGCTGCTCTGTTGCATCACTGGAACCTGTTAAACACGATTGGTCATTATAGGTACTGAGTAACTAATAACACTAATGAACTACATTTAAATAAATGTACACTAAATCATTATAGATGTGTTACCAATAAACCTCACTTCCAGAATAGAAAACATTTTCGACCAAAAGCTTTTCCCCCAGTGCATTGAATGTGGCAACTTTTACAACTGTAACTTTCGGATCCTCCTAAACAATTATATTTGGGTTCTGCCATTGCTATGCAAAGACAGCAGTAAATTGCATTACACTGCTATGCATGTATTTAATGGAGGCAAACATTCTTCTTAACCACTTTTCTGGAATCTTTGTTAAGGCTGCTTGAAGCAATGAAAGGAAAACAGGACAATTTGTTCTATCACAATGCAATGCACTGCCTTACATTAATTACAAAAAGGTAACTTTAACTCTCCAACTCTAAACTAAGGTCTTTATATATTTTTTGTTTCTGTCAGTGGCCCAATGGGTAGCACTGTTGCCATGCAGCAAGATGGCTCTGGGTTCAATTCCACCTTGGGTCTTGGGTCTTTTTGCAAGGAGTTTGCATGTTCTCCCTGTGCATGTGTGGGTTTTCTCCGGGTACTCCGGCTTCTTGCCACAGTCCAAAAACATAACTGTTAGGCTGATTGGGCACTCTAAATTGTCCTTAGGTGTGAGTTTTTGTATGAGTGATTGTTTGTCCTGTATGTCTCTGTGTTGGCCTGGGATGGACTGGCGACCTGTCCAGGGTGTACCCCTGCCTCTTGCCCGTTGTAAGCTATAGATAGGCACCAGCAGATCCTACCGACACCAATAGGGACAAGGGTGTACAGAAAATGGATGGATGGAAGGATGTTTCTGTCAAGAAAAGGTACCCATTATTATTTGCCACTAAACTGGACTCACTAAACTAGTATTGGCTATCCACCCAAACATATGCATATAGTCAGTAACACTGACTTTGAGTAGGACTAAGTGTATTTATTTTATGTGTGTTTCTCCATGGATGGTTCTGTTTTTCATGGTAGGATTTGTTACAGCCCCTCTTTGGACTGCCAACTTATTGTGGTGGATGGATATGTGTGTCCCAATGACCCTAGGAGCTATGTTGTCTGGGGCTTCATCCCCCTGGTAGGGTCACCCATAGCAAACAGGTCCTTAGGGGAGGGACCAGACAAAGAGCAGCCCAAAAACCTCAATGGAGGTCAGTTTCCCTGGCCCGGACGTGGGACACCGGGGCCCCCCTCTGGAGCCAGATGTAGATATAGTCGGACTCTCCTCTACACGCAGCATGGGTTCTGGAAGCAGTATCCTCGAGAAGGGCTGAACCCTCTTCCACTCTGGAGTCTCTTACGGTGTGAGGCGCCGGGCAGGAGTGGGCATATAGTCATTGCCCCCCGGCTCTGTACCTGTACGTTGAGGTTTACCCAGGTGAACGAAAGGGTAGCCTCCCTTCGCCTCCGGGTGGGGGGACGGGTCCTGACTAGTGTTCGTGCTTATGAACCTAACAGTAGTTCAGAGTACCCACCCTTTTTGGAAACACTGGATGGGGTTTTAGATAATGCCCCTACCGGTGATTCTCTTGTTCTGCTGGGGAGTTCAACGCTCACGTTGGCTGTGACAGTGTGACCTGGAGGGGCGAGATTTGGAGGAACGGCCCCCCTGATCTGAACCTGAATGGTCATTTGTTATTGGACTTCTGTGCTCGTCAAGGATTGTCCATAACACTGGCATAAGAGTCTCCATATGCTCACCTGACATGGGGGCACTCTAGGCCGCAGTTCGATTATCAACTTTGTAGTCGTGTCGTCGGACTTGCAGTCCCATGTCTTGGACACTCGGGTGAAGAGAGGGCCGGAGCTGTCAACTGATTACCACCGGGTGGTGAGTTGGCTCAAATGGTGGGGGAGTCAGGCCCAAACGTGTACTGAGGGTCTGCTGGGGGCGCCTGGTCAAGTCCCCTGTCCAAAAGAGTTTCAACTCCCACCTCTGAGAGAGCTTCAACCACGTCTCGAGGGAGGCGGGGGACATTGAGTCTGAATGGGCTCTGTTCCGCGCTTCCAGTATAAACAAAAAGTTTTGATCAGATGCAGAAAAAATCTGCTATAAACCGATCTCTAGCTGATTTCGGACCAACTACACCAAGATGTTCAAAATGAAACTTTTAAAAATTGTACAGAATGGAGCTAGAAAATACATACGTATGGAGCAGCAGGAACAGCAGTTACGATTATCAAGACACCTTTGTGTAATTTAGAAATAAATGGCAGTTTAACACAGGGAGCATTAGCTAATCTGGCGAGGTAAAGACCAATAATTGCAAGAACTCAAAGTTGAGAAAACTGCATAAACTACATAATTTGTAACTGCTGCAAATGTGGAACCTGCAGCTTTGACTATTGAGGCTATTAACTCGAAAGACTAAGGTTAATCCAAACAGTTGACAGATTTTAGAAAAGTGGAGTCAATTGGCTGGCCAGATATTTCTGAGATAAGTGACATTTGAGAAAGCGGATGATGATAATGGAGACCTCATCTGACTTTTAGACCAAAATCTTCTGAGAGTTCAGCACAAGCTTGCCCTTTGATTTTTGAAAACAGAGGAAAAAGATGATCGTGATAAAGAGGTTTGTGAGAACGTATCCAAGTTATCCTGTGCCAACTTGGAAACCTTAAGGGGAAACAAAAAGGTTAAAAAGAAACACTAAACAAAGATACCTTCAACAATATTGTAGCTGTGAATAAAATAAAAAACATTTCATAACCTAAACTTTTACATACTTAATAATATGGTGAGGGAGACTCATTTAATACAAAAACATATAAATAGAAGTCCAAATGTATAAAAAAGTCACACTTAAGCTTTAATACTGAAGCTTCTACTTTTTCTACTTCTACTTTCTACTACGTTTTTAGTTCTTTCTGCTACAACTTAGAATATTTTGATTGTATACAGAATAGGGTAAAGGCATTGACCCACGATTAAATTTAATATGCACAATATAAATGTTTTTCACTACCCATATTGATTTCAAGGTAAACCCCTGTTATACATTTAGGTTCTCAAAAATAACTGAAGCTGGATTTTAAACGTTTACAGTAACTATTCTACCTAAATCTGATATTTGTTACATTTTCAAAGCAATATACATCTCCCTACAGTAAATTAACTGTTAAATGGTTAATAGACAACTGTTAATATTGAGAGAGAAAGATAATTATACAAATGTTTTTTGTGGAATCCTAAGTGTGGTGTATTATAACCTGGCTCATTGGCCATAACAAATAAACGAACAAACAAAAAAACCTGAGAAATAAGTTCATACAAGAAAGTCTATATGAATTATTGGTATAAATATATATATATATATTGGTATAGGTATTGGTGCCTGTAAAAATTAAGGATGCCCCCTTTGCTCTGGTTGGGAGAAAAAAACATAACAAGCATGCTCTGTAAGTCTTTACTCAATTTTTGGGTGCTGTGATCAATGGCCACAGATAACCAGGAACTGTGAACAAGGACAAGAAAAAAAAACAGAGGGACCCTCCTAAAACAAACAGGCTGTCACAGTTGCTAGAGGTGCCTAAGACTTTTGATTAGATTCGGACTTGAAAAATGACTTGTGAACATCTCTTTGGCAACCGGGTTGGTGTGTTCACGGTGATGTCCAGTGTTTGTTTTCTCCAACGCATACAATAAGTTATAACTGAGTTTTTAAATTTTATTTAGTAAATAAAAATGGCTCGAACACACATTCACATAATTTCTTCTTGTAAATACTTCAGATTTATGCACAGCTTTGTGGTTTTCTATTAGATACTGTCCTGTTAAGGCACATTATAGAGGTGTCAATACATCTTATCAATCGTCTCTATTACATGATTAATATTATCAATGGTGTTTGGGATAGAAAGAAACGTTACCAGTGATGGAGACCTCTTTGAAAATAAAGATGAGCTTGACATTTTCACTCAAACAGGAACAGAAGAAAAACATCAAATTGTCTTCTTTCTGACATTTAGGAGGAAGCCTAAGAGAAACAGTGCCAGGGTCATCTACAATCTTTCAATTAAAGCCCAGCCTTTATCTCAAGTGTCTGTTTTCAATCACAAAAAGAACTGTCGTAATAGCCATTCTGGCATTTATAAGGAAGCCGCTTCCGAGGAAGGAGCTACTTTAACACACAATCTTGGAGCCTAATTGGGTGAGAAGTGACTGCCCATTAAATAATCTGCCAACATAAATGATGTGCCAAAGGCAGACACAAGCTGCTTTGACAGAACAAGTCTCATTTAAGGCAGATCATTGAAGGTAGATTTGGGATTATTCTTTGAAATAATCTTTCTCAGTAAATGTTAATCTGGTAAAGTTTATAGAAGCTCTTAATTTGGGAAAAAAGCTAAGAATACTCTTGAAATCTGAATTGTTATTTTAGCGTAAAAGACCTATTATCCGTCTATAGGGTATTTTACAAAGACTGCAATGCAACCATGTCATAAAACCTTCAGTTATTCCCAGTGATTGTTGTCATAATTACCACAGTAAAATGCCTAACTTCAAACTCTTCACAAACACCGCTGTCAGCGACGTCTTCAGCTGGTCTAATGAGCCTGGGATGCATGACAGCAGGACATCCATTCATCTTGAGTTAAATTACATCCTGCTCAGCTTCAGGTATGTGTTTTCCACAGGTTTCCAAACTATAATCCATCTTGGGCGCTGCATATTAGCTGTAACCACACTACTGTAAACATAGGACCTAAACAGAGTTGGCACCATATGATTCATTTTGGGATTGGAGGATCAATAACCAATTTAAAGATGACCAGGTGGAGAGGGCCCAGGCTATTTGTTTCGATGTGCGGTGTACATCTCGTACTGTGGATGCGCTTCTGGTCCTGCCACTGCCCGTGCTCTGGCTGATGATTTATACTTCGTCCTTCTGACAGGTCCAGCGCAGCTCTAGCTAATTTGAGAGGCTTCTTCTAAAATCAGGATTTTCCTTGTGAATAGTGGGGATTGTAAGTGAAAGGGGCAGGGTGTGAAACTCCAGACATTCAACACTCTTACAGATTCATGTGTGCAATACTTTAAAAACAACAGTTTATACAGATTAATCTAATTAAATTGGAACGTCATTAAAAACTAACTCATACAGTTGAAACCAGTTCAATGTCTGGTTAAATAATGTAAACTTTTCTATTTGTAGACAAAGTAATTTCAACTCAATAAATGCCGGATTAATGAAAACGATTTTGAGATCTTAGAGATTCTTTCATGGCTTTCTTCAAATTCAGAAGTTAACACACACTAGTAAACTTATTAACAACTCAGTTGAAGTCAAAACGTAACATAGTAAATACTAGTTTGCCATTAAATAATTTAGGAACGCCTAGATTTTTAATTCTATGACTCTATGAGCCTCTGCAACCCGACTCGTCTAAAGAAATTAACCAAGATGTCAGCAAGAGCATTATAGACCTCAAAAAGTCTAGGTTATTATTTTGTACAATTTCCAGGTGTGGCATTAATTTGTTTAAATGTTTATTTGTAAAAAGAAAGCCATATGGAAATGTTCAACCATCAACATTGCTGTAGAACTACCAAACAGAACAAAAGCAAGATATGTTGCGAATATGCTGGTTAATGCACGTGAGAAAGTCTGTATTTACAGGAAAATTGTTACAAATTCTCGTTGCCTGGAATTTCAACCAAACCACTTTGTGTCTGGTTGAAATTCTGAGTCCTCAGTCTAAGTTATTGCACGATGCGATAACTTAAACTTTAATTCAACTTTAAGTTAAACCGGTTTAATCAAGAGAAATGCAGCAAGATTACAGCAAACAAGTTCATCAAGGTTGTGGAAGGAGACCTAGAAGGCTTGGGATAAGTTAGAGCTTAAAAAGGCCTGCCAAACTGACTTTGAAGAACATTTTAAGAAATAAACTTCTAAATGACCAAATTTAGGCAGAGTTTAGAATGATCTAAAGCCTGACAATGCAGAAAGATAAGATTGTTTATCATATTTCAGTAAAGCTTCATGTAAATATTTCCTTTCAATTCTACATTTATTGCATTTAGAATGAAATATTTTATTTACATTATTTCTGATGATACTCGCTCCCAACTGATGTAAACTTCAAATTAAGTTTCTCTAAAAATAAAAATTTTACGTAACAAAAAATAAATATCTACATACTTAATATTGTGGGTTTAAGACATGGTGGGTGCTTCTTTTATGTCAATTGAGGCATCAGTGTTTGTATGAAGAAAGCTTTAATTCTCTAAGCAACAGTCCAGTTCTTTTTTCTGTTCTCCTTAGTCCAAAATACTTTTGATATTTTTTGTGGTTCCAAAACAAAGCCTAACAAAAGTACAGCTTCAACTGTAGCCCTACTCTATATATGTCTGCCTGTGATGACTCCAGATGCAGTCCACACATTCTGAATCCTTCTTGAACTATTGAACTGACTTTTGCATCACAAAACTCTCAGATTTGCTGTTTTCCTCGTTCACTGTGCATATTTTGCTAACAATCTTTTTCCTTCCAGTAGATTTTCCACTAAAAAGCCTTAAGGACTCTGTGACCAAACATCTTCTTTAGCAATCCAGTTTTGTGTCTTTACCTAGTTTATTTCATATTTTTAGTCTTGGGCCACTAGTGGCCTTTTTTAATTATCAGCAACTAGACAGGAAGAAAGGCAGAAAGCATTTGTTTGTGCGTATTGTTCCAATGTTATGTATGATATTTATTTCCTTTCAAAGTGTGCTTCATGACTGTCGCTTTTAGAATTGAGTTGAATAAATTAAATCAAATCAATTAATTGAAGTAATCATTAATTATTTGGGCTTTCTAATTTATTTAGGTGCATCTATGTCTATTTTAAACATACCACACATCACATTTACCAAACAAGATAAACAACAAATAAAAAAGAAAGTGGTAACTAAAACTCTGGAAGGTAAAATGTTGTGCCAGGACCGATCAAAACCAGTCATCCACAACAGTCCTGCAAAGTGACAAACACTTAAAAGCCTTCCTCACATTGGAGTAACAAACGTTCATCTGCCTGAACTGGTCTCTTTGTTCAGCGTGAGAGCTGGTTGCATAAGAGTCAAAATTGAATGTATCCCAAACGACAGGAGGGAAAAAGTTAGATGGAAAGAACTCATTAGGTTAGCTGCGCCCTCCTTTGAAATCCGCCCTAGTAATGTATAGGGATTTCTGAACTGGCAATGAGTTCTGGAGGATCTCTCATAATATCTGACAAGTGAAAACCACCACCAGGCAGTTAATGGCCGTACTGTCATGAAGGCAAATTTAAAGGCATGGCTTTGCGCTGCATGCAAGCTTTGCAGCTCTGGTCATGTGAAACACAGTTTGCAAAATGCAATTCTTCGCCCACCCCCTTTCCCCAAGTTCCAAAGCAGATATATTTTCCTTTCAAGCCAGATGGGAGATGTGAAGAGATTGTAAACGTCAGGAGGAGCCGTTGACGGGTTTTTTTATTTATTTTTTTGTGCTTCATTTGGTTTGTGGCTCCCAGGTGGCCATTTGTCCCAGTAACGTTGTCCCTGTGGAGCAGAACCTTGTGGGTTGGAGAGGAGACAAACAGCGGCCTCTGTGTGTAGTTTCAAGATTGTGGAGCACACAGCTGTCCACTGGCTGCATCGCTTTCGAGATTACAGTAACTAAGAGCACGCACCATAAAGCAGCTCCTGCTTCTGGACAATTACAGTGGTCCATTAAGGATGAACAAACGTTGTCTTAGCAGATGGGACATTCGAGGTGTTTTGGTTTAGAGAAAATGCTTGATGCTGCTTCGCTTTTTAACTTCTGGTTCCAATGAAAAATGTTTTTTATGCAATGTTTACAAGTTGTTGGTCCATTCTTTTGTAATGAAAATGATAGAAACCTGCTACAATCAGTACAATCTATGATAAAAACATGGTACGGACTATAAGAGATGGCTACAAGTAAGGTTGTTTATGGATTTTACAACATGCAGCTGAGTTGAAAAAGAAAACATGAGTTGTATATAGAAATGTTATACTTTTTTGGACATGATTTGTTACTGGCCTTTATTTTGGGTGTCAATACAAATACATTACATTTCTTTGCTAATCTGGGAACGCCTTTGGATTCCCCTGTGAGGTGTTAGTGGCTCTGGGGAGGCCTCTTTGCTTATGGTGCTACCTCTGGGACCCGATCCTGGATAGGACAGCAAATTATGAATAGATAGAATGTTTGTGGTAGTCACAGTTTATCACCTCACCTAACTTTATTTAGATACAATTTAGCTAAATTAATTTGAATTAAATTTAATTCAGTGCAGTGTAGTTCAGTTTAACCGATCTCTACTTTTTCAGATTAATTGAATTTATTTTAAATCTAATTAGTTTATTTTACTTCAGTGGTGTTCAGTTTGATTACATATATGTAAACTTATCTAATTTTGTTTAAATTCATGCAATTTCAACTTTGTTTGGTTTCCTTTAATTCAAATTTAATTGCATTTTTTAAAATGCAATGCCATTTTAGTAAATTCTGTTCCGTACACTTAAAGGTAATTGATTTCAATCCAACTTAGTATGATTCAGTTAAGTTTAAATTCTTTTTTTAAATTCAAATTCTGTTTAGTAAATTTTAACAATACAACATTTCATTTGGGCTCTGCACAAAACTAAGTACAAGTAAAATATAAAAACATAAAAAACCACAATATTTTTGCCTTTTTGTTTTAGCAATAAATTGTTTTTACTTAAAAAAAAAAATTAAGATTAACTTTCTTTAAGCAAGTTTGGGCCAAATCGCAAAGCAAAGAATACAAACAGCACCTTGGGGATTTGCAGATTGTAATTAACGAACATATCGGGCTGCATAGTTCGCGGAGGAATTCCCTACGATATAAAAGTAATCCAAGCACTAAAACGTAATTAGCAGCATGAAGAGGTTTATGGGCCACGCAGATGTGTTATTTTTCATTGCCACCTTTGTTTTTTTCCCCCCACTGTCCATTTATGAGCACATATGCTTTTATATAGCAGAGTCAGAGCTACATAATGGTTCTGTGTTTTTAAAAGTGAGTTGGAAAAGCAATGTGCTGTCTGGTGACAGAGCAGACTCTCCTGCTGGGTCTCTGTCACTGGGAAAGAGCTTATCCTAAATCTTTTTCTTATTGCTACCAGCAGTGTGGCAATATCTCACTTTGGAGGAGGATGTTTGGACTTTTATGTGTGCTCTGGTGATTGAAACCCAATAGAGGAAAAGGGTATAAACACCTTAACCATAAAACAAGAGTATATAAACAAAATGAATTGTGAACTGATACATGGATCGTCAACCATCACTGTTGACTTTAACTATGAGTAATTTGTATTTTGTGTTTGTGTAGCACAGGTGCTTGGAAGAGGACCGATGGTCTTATCAAAGCTGCATGTGTCCTGGTGTAAATAAGCCTGTCAGCTTAGTTCATGTGTAATAGAGGACAGAGCTGAAAGATGACAACTCTGCCTCTTTATGGCCCTTCCAGCAACACTTGTCAAGAAAACTGGAGATGCTGGACAGCTCAGATGTCCACGAAAAATTGGCGCTGTTTGTATGGTTTACAAATACCCGACACATAGACGAACTACAAGACTGTATAGGAAAGGCCTATGTCTGCATATGGGATAACTGTCTCTAACCTGAAAAAAACAACAAAAAAAACACACAAAAAAACAGGCATACAATTTGTAGAGCAATCCAAGAGTAAAACAAGTTTAAAAACAGGAAATAAAAGGATTATTTAATTCAAATACGTTACCCAGGAAAAACCGAGCTATCACTCCAATACAGACCTATTTATCTTCATCTTCACTCTTTAATTTATTTAAATAAATTTGGAATAAAAAAAACATTTAACATTTCCTATCAGTGAGGATTGGTGGGAAAAGGAGAGACTTACCAATCATGCCTTTTAATTGGGTTCAGTCTGCCTTTTTTAAATTTTTTTTTTTTTTTTTTAGTATGACTTCATGCTTCTTTCAATTTCAGGGAGTGTGGCTCATTGAGTCTTTAAACTTAGGTATTTTGGCAAATTTGACAGACATTCAACACAGTTTTATGAATAAAATCTATAAAGCTGTAATAACAACCTTTATACATTCAGAAATATAGGTTTTTGCAAATCTTTTACAAAAGAACTTAATCAGGAGAAAATTTAGCAATTGAAATAGGAAGTGCTGGTTTTTCGGTCTTCTGTCTTGGTCTATCATAGATCTGCAAACAATCCCTATTTGCTGTTGATAGAATACATCAATGCTAAAGAATAGTGGTATTCTTAAGTAACAGTAGTGCTTTAAAGAGTAAAAAATAATACACAATTGAACCCATTGAATAAGTTCAGTGTTTACTAAGGTTCAGCCTCTGTTGAAAGACTTTTCTTTACTTTTTCACCTCACTTAATGACTGTTGCCATATGCTGAAATCTAATCATGTCCGGAAAATAATCAAGGCCAAAAGCCAGAGAAACATCCTCTTTGAAATGTCTGGAAAACATCTGTGTTAGACAGAAACATCTGTCTGATGAGGTAACAAGCTCAAAACTTGCCAAAAATGAAACATGCATACATACATAAAGGCATTTCATCCGAGCACATGTCTCTTCATGCGTAGCATTGTCATTTTAAATGTGTCAGTATTGGTATCAAGGTATCTTGTGTTCTGTAACGAGCTTCCATTTGAATATCTACCAAACTAAATATATTTTTCCCTTTTTGAAATTATGATCGGTCTTGGGCACTGCGCATATGGTGCCGACTCCCTCATGAGGAAAATGAGCAACAACAGTGCAATTAGAGGGCTGAAAACATGCTGATGAAAAATTCAGGCAGATAAACTAAAAAATAAACATAAACCAAATCATTAATTACCTCCACCACTGGTATTTGTGCCAATAACAGAATTATTTAACAAGTTCAAGAAAAATCAGAAATTATACATTAAAGGAGTCGCTTGCAGAGATTTTAGTAAGGTTCTTCAAAGTAATTATTAGTTGACAGTATCTTACTTATAGTATAAATACAGATTTTTTTTACAGAAGGTTTGACTATAAGAAAGCTGCAGTTTTTAAAAAAAGTCTTGTTTAAGCAGTGATGCTAATTGCTTTAAGCAGAACTGTAAAAATGTAGGGTAAGTATCTTTCCCCCCTTCGGATTTCTTGTATTATTTCGTCTTTTTTTTTTTTTTTCTTACACTTGAAATGTCTCAGATGACATTTACATAAAAGATTAAATGAGTGAATATCAAATGATGCGTTTAACTTCTGAATGCAAAAAAACGTTATCCAAATCAATCTGGTCTTTGGAAAAACATGACTCACCTTTGTTAAACCATGAATTAACTGTGATTAGTCACCTTTTTTAGATTATATTTCACCAGCCACAACCAAGCTTAGTGGGTTTTTCACCAGTGAACTCTCTCCGTGGCCAGCCTTCTATGATTATTTCATCAGTAACTTATCCAGGATGTTTCATATGGGTGCAGTCAGAAAACATAATGCAAGAAATTATTATAGATACAAAGGAATAGTTTCTAAAGTCTATTAAATGAGTTGTGGATCTGGGGTGAAGATTGAGCACCAGAGGAAAGGGAGCAGCCCAGATCCGTATTAGGATACTAATTGAGTTTAAAAGTATTTAAGACTGAGTTTTATTTTTGTTGTTGTTGTTGAGAAAAAAGCCTGTGAGAAAGAGATGATAGTAACTTTACGCAGGGCATAAGGATGAACTTTTTCAGTTTGTGGTTGTGTCTGCTTGATTTTCCATAACAATATGGTGGCACAGGAAATATTAGAAGGTGAACAGTCACAGGATTGAGCAATGTGGGATCCAGGTGAGTCAGAGTAGCAGTTAGAAGACTTTCAGGGGGGAATCTGACAGGGAGTCGTCGCCACTGGGAGCCGGAAACTCCCAGAGTTGGGAAATAGATCTGATAAGGAGGAGAAACAGCAGAAACCTAGGAAATAAGAATGAAATGGAGCAGTTAATTTGTTTAGCACAACTGTGAGTGGATGTCTGGTGTGGCCCTTCTTTAAACTCCTTCTGGTTAGTGTTTATTAGCTTTAGCTGGAGACAACACCTGCCTTTCACACCCTGCAATTAAGGCAGGTACGGTAGAAAACATGCATGCCCACAAACATGCTCCTGCAAACAGCGCTGTGCGTAAAGCAAGAAAACAACCCAAACACAAAATACTCACAAGCATCATTAATTGATTCTGCAGAGTTATCAAAACCTAGCATGTGTCATCGATTGGTAAAATGGACACATTATTGGGTGAAGAATAATATGACTTTCTAAAACTGGTTGAATCATTTCTTTGTGACGCACCAGAATGCGGATATCTGTTTTCAGATCATGTTGTTTTATGCAAACTAACGCTATGCAAAGTTTAGTCACCCTTCCTGAGCACAAACAGCATAACCAATCCACCGAAAAGAGGATAAAAAAGGCCTCACATGTATAACATTCTCAAATTTAATCATTCAAAAAGAGTGTGACTTAGATTCCAAGCATTTTTTGGGGGGGGGGGATTTTTCTGATGACTTGGTTACCTTGGTGATTCTGATATAAACGTGTTTGATTCTTATAAGATGCTCGTTTTTAAAACTTCAATGTTATAGTTTTTTTTCTGATGCTTCCAAAAGTCTTCAAAACTTTTTTTATTTTGTTCTACTTTTTGTCACCTTAGAGGCACGAATGAGATTGCATTTTTTGTGTGATAGCCCAACTCATTGTACCAGACATTTGTGAAGGCAAAGAGAATATATATATTTTTTTTATATAAACACAAAAATTAGATATGTATTTAATATTAGCTAAGCACATCTAGAGACTTTTTCCCATTTTTTAGATAGCTCAATTTCAGTCAGATTGACAAGGCCAGCATCTGTGGACTGAGTTTTCAAGTTGTGATGGATTTTCATTCGGATTTACATGTGGGCGTT
Source organism: Orestias chungarensis (assembly GCA_032876305.1). NCBI lineage: Eukaryota > Metazoa > Chordata > Actinopteri > Cyprinodontiformes > Cyprinodontidae > Orestias > Orestias chungarensis. The sequence goes on along the minus strand of JAVLVB010000546.1, from coordinate 2,650,361 downwards.
CACTGGGCTATTATACCACTTGACTGTGGTTTGGTCTAAAATATTCCACCGTAGCTTTAGCTGTGTGTTTAGTACTGCCATAATGGAAGGTGAACAATGCCCAAGCTTTACTTCTTGCACTCTTTAAGAACTTTTTACTAGTGAAATCCTCTTGATGCATTTAAGGAAAACCCCCATTAATAGTGTGGAAAACTATTAATTGTGATGTGGACTTTACTGTTTTAACTAAATGTCTGATCTACACATACAACAACTCACAGGACATCAGAAGGGAAGATTTGTTAAATACAATGTTAAGGAATGTGGTATTGATTAAGATTCTTGGGGTTTTGCGGGAGACACAGGTAGTGGATCCACTGTTAAAAAAAGGGGACATTAGCATATTTAGGGAATGGTGCAGAGTCTGGGAGATGAAGCTTCTTTGGCGGAAAAGAAGTTAAGGTGTAGAGAGATTGTGGAACTTGGGAGGGAGGTGAAGGTGGACATTGAATGGTGGAGAGATGGCACAAAGATATAAGAAGTATATATAGTTTATATAAGAAGTATTTAGGTTGAAAGCCATGGGTGATTGATCTAGGGTTTGTTGTAGTCGACGGAGGAGCAACAAGGGGTTTCAGCAGCAAACCAAGAAATGGCACAGCTTCTACAAAAAGGGTAACTTGGTGGCTAAGAGACACCTGCCAGTTTAGGCATATGCTAAAAGTACAAACTTGGAGGGCTTAGGTTCGCACATAGTTTAACGCTCCAGCATTAAAGGGTAGGTGTCCAGGTCCTCATACACTCGGTAATCAGTCGCGCAGAAGGTGCACAGGAGCACACCTCCTCAGCTCCGCCCCCTAACTCGAAACCTCAAGCACCAGTCCGCCGTCAGGTGGAGAGCCTAGAACCTCCATACTTCCATGTCCATTTGCCTTGACTCCACAGGAATATATACAAAATATTTATACATTAGATTATACATGAACATTTTCACCACATGAGCATTTTCTCCCATATTTACCTGTGAATCTCTGCAGCTCCCGTAGAGTTACTGTAGGCCTCTTGACTGCTTCTCTAATTCATTCTCTCCTTTCTTGTCTTGTTTGTTAGATGGACAACAGTATATTTGTGGGTTTATGTTATACTCTTCATTTTTAGAAAACAGATTGATTGGCAGTGCTTCTAGGAGTTTGTTACAGATTAGTAGGGCATACAAATAAAGAGTGTTTTCTATGTTTAGTCCTGGTTCTGGGAATGCAGTTGAACATGCAGTTGGATAAGTTGGAACCATATAGGACCTGAGTGGTTTTGAAGCAGGTCTCTAATGTATGTTGAAGCTAAGACACTAAGTGATTTATAAATTAAAAGAAGTATTTTCCCTGAGCCTAAGGGTAGCTAGAGTAAGGATATAATATCCTGATATATTTACTTACATTTCTCCCTGACCTGTCTGGTGTGTTTTGGTCTTTAGGATTAAAATATCTTAGTTTATTAATCTTCTCTAACAAACCTCAGGGACCTTCACAGAACTACCGCGGTAATGAGTAGAAATTACTTAAAGTTGGAATATGTTCACTAAATGAATGATTGTTGTACAGAATCAACTATTCTGAATTGATAAGCTCACCAAAAGTGTGATACTGTTTGAACTGTTTATTATCTTGAAAACATTTTAGCATTTTACTTCCACTTAACAGTTTTATACCACTTTGTAAATGTAGAACATTCAGATACAATAATTTTACATTTACTCGTTGTAGCTTGTCAGGATGCAAAAATGGTCAAGTGATGTGAAGCACTCTGCTAAGATACATTTTAACAGTTTTTTTTCAAATATATATCAGTGAATACTTTATTTGGTAATACAAATGGAAGGAGGATGATTGCGATAAATACATTCTTAACCACACTGATCTCACATAAAACATTGTTTTCTTTTAAAAAAATGACAAGAACACTGTCACTTCATTTTAAGGCATTTTGAATTCACTCTAGTGTTTCATCAAAAATACTGTAGCTTATAGAAGATTACAATATTTATTTTACCCATATTTTAAAACCTTGTTATGTTCACTTTGGCTAGAGGACTTACAATAACACAATAAATATCCTCACACTTTCAACAATTAACTCACAAAAACATACAACACACATTTGTACAGACCTTTCATGACAAAGTGTTGATCAGTTCACCTGTTTTAATAATCACATAACATATAATATATATCTAGTTTGTTCCCCGAATAAAAAAAATTGTTAGCAAAATAATTAGCTAATTTGTCTGATTGCACAAAACCTGCTCTGCACTTCATATATTATTGCACAATGTGTTTAGGCTATGCATTAGATATCTGTTTTTATTATTGGTTTTTATTAGTCACCAGTGCTCCTCCTCTGCTGGAGCTCCTTTCACCCCAGGTGCGCCTGGTTGGCGCTGATGAGCTGGGCCAATATAAGAGGAGTGGTGGATCAGCTACTTGTCGCCTGAGTGTTTGTTTACTCCCGGTAAAACCTAGTCACAGTGCCTATTCTAGTGTCTCTAGCCTTTTCGAATGCTTCCAGTTTTGTCTCTAGTCGTTCCTTTTCCCCCGCCTCTAACCACAGTTGTGTTTACCTCATTTCTCCTCAACCGATTGCTGTTTCCTCACCTTACCTGTTCTCACCTTCAGAGACTCCCTGTCCCCCACGTAGTAGACGTTCTCAGCTCCCTGCCGTTTACTGCCGCCCCGCTGTTTCCCGTTCCTCGCCTCTCGTTGTTGTTTCCCGTTCCTCGCCTCTCGTTGCTGTTTCCCATTCCTCGCCGCTCGTTGCTGTTTGCCCGTTGCTGCTCACCGCCGGATTCCCTTCTCCACCTCAATCTAAATAATATCATTGTAAATATCTCCTGAGAGTTCTCATTTCATGTGGGTCCGAAGCTTAAATAACATGACAGAACACTCAGGCCAAGCGGACCCACAGGAGACTCTCAGGAGGGTTATTTCAGATCGGTCCGCCATGCTCCATTTTCACGAGTCCGTTCTCCGGTCATTATCAGAACAACAAGCTACAACAAATCATACTCTGGATCAAATAACAACTCTCCTCCAGAATCTGGTTCCAAAAGCCTCTGAACTCACCCCCCCTCCGTATGAGGGCGCCACAGCTTCCATCCCTCCGTCACCAGCACTTCCGCTTCATGAGGTTCCGGTTCGCTGAGGGGTCTCACTTCCGGTTCCGGAGAGGTACTCCGGAAGTGCTAGCGGCTGCGAGGGGTTTATGATGCAGTGTTCATTGGTTTTTGCCCATTCGCCTCATTCATTTCTCAATGATGACGCCAAGATAGCGTTTTTTATTGGTCAGTTGTCGGGAACAGCGCTCAAATGGGCTAAATCTCGCTTCCATAGATATCCCGAGTTTTGTTTGTCTTTTCATGACTTTAGAAAGGAGTTCATAAGGGTTTTTGGTCATGAGACCGATTATTTGACGGTTTCCCGTAAGATGCAGAAGATAAGACAGGGTACCAAGACCGTGGCAGAATTTGCCATTGAGTTTAGAACTCTGGCGGCCCGGTTTGAATGGGATTCTCGCTCTTTAAAGAGTGCGTTTTTTTCACGCCTTGAATGAACATTTACAATATGAACTCGATTTGTTTGATGAACTCCATACGCTAGAGGAGTTTATTTCTCTGGCTGCACGAGTTGATGGCCTTCTGAGAGAAAGGGACCGTTTAAGGGTAAACCGCAGAATTTCTGTCATCCAGGCCCCCACAGTCGTTCAGCCTTTGTTCCAGCCTCTCGACGCCTCCCCCAGGACTGTCCCTGAACCCCGTAAATCGCCGCCCCCGGGACCGGAACCCATGCAGGTCGGACGAACCATGTTAACCCTGGAGGAACGGCAACGGAGGATGCAGTCGAGGGAGTGCCGTCTGTAAGCGCTAGGCAACAGACGGACCTAATCAATCGTCCTAGCCAGTCACCTCTTCTTCTTCCCGCTACACTGATCCATAACCATAAAACCTTCGACCTGTCCGTTTTGATTGATTCCGGGTGTGAAAGATCTCTAGTTGCCCAAGTACTCGTTGACCAGTTACAATTACCCAACTCAACCCGTGACACCCCGCTCCAGGTTGCCGCTCTAGACGGCAGATCATTACCTCAGTTAACCCACATCACCAGTCCTCTACAATTAGTTATCTCCGGAAACCATAAAGAATCAAGACCATTTTTTGTTTTTTCTTCCTCTCAACCTCATATAGTGCTAGGGTTTGACTGGCTCCAGGACCATAACCCAACCATCAACTGGTCATACTGCTCCATTTTCTCCTGGTCATCTAACTGTCTCTCCTCTTGTCTCCAGGCAGCCGTTCCTCCTAGCCCGCCCCAGGAGGACATCTCCATTGATTCCCAGGACCTCAGTAATGTCCCCGAGGAATATCTGGACCTGAGGCAGGCTTTCAACAAGAGTAAGGCCTGCTCCCTACCCCCTCACAGACCTTTTGACTGCGCCATCGATCTTCTTACCGGACCCCCATTGCCTTCCAGTCGTCTCTATAATATCTCCCACAAGGAGCGGGAATCGATGGAGACCTATATAAACGAGTCCCTCGCCGCTGGCATTATAAGGTCCTCCTCTTCTCCCATCGGGGCGGGCTTTTTCTTCGTGTCCAAAAAAGATAGTTCGCTCCGACCATGCAAAGATTACAGAGGCCTAAACAATATCACCGTTAAAAATAAATACCGATTACCTCTCATCACCGCAGCTTTCGAATCACTTCACAACGACACCATATTCACCAAATTAGACCTCCACAACGACTATTATCTCGTCCGTATTCGCCATGGGGATGAGTGGAAAACAGCTTTCAAAGCCCCCCTCGGACATTTTGAATATTTAGTTATGCCCTTTGGTTTATGTAACGCTCCATCTGTTTTCCAAGCTCTCATAAATGACGTTCTCCGTGACTTCCTTAACAAATTCGTTTTTGTTTATCTTGATGACATTCTTGTTTTTTCAAAAGATCCCACCGATTACCGATCCCACGTCCGTCTAGTCCTTCAACGTCTCCTGCAGAACTGCCTCTACATCAAACCCGAGAAATGTGAGTTTCACCAAACATCCATCACATTTCTCGGCTACATCTTCGAGAGCGGGCAGATCCGAGCAGACCCCACCAAGGTTCTCGCAGTAACAGAATGGCCCGCTCCAGACTCAAGACGACAGTTGCAATGCTTTTTAGGTTTTGCCAATTTTTATCGTCGCTTCATAAATAACTAAAGTCAGACCGTTTCCCCACTTACAGCCCTAACTTCAGTTAAGAGAACTTTGCTCTGGACCCCCGAAGCCGAACAAGCCTTTCAAGAAATCAAGACCCTTTTTTCCCGAGCCCGAGTTTTAGTTCAACTAGATCCCCCTCGACAGTTCACTTTAGAGGTTGACGCCTCCGACCTGGGAGTGGGAGCCATCCTCTCCCAGAGATCGGAGAAACATCTGGAAGGAGACCATCCCGGCCCTACAACGATCCTCAGCGCTAAACAAGAAATATGCTGACCGGAGACGCACACCAGTTCCCACCTACTCTCCTGGTCAGCAGGTTTGGCTCTCGTCCCTCGATATCCTCCTGAAGTCCGTCTCTCGCAAACTCTCGCCTCATTTCATCGGCCCATATACCATCGACTCCATCATTAATCCGTCCTCTGTTCGTCTCCGTCTCCCTTCGTCACTCCGTATCCATCCCATCTTCCATGTTTCCCAAATTAAGCCGGTCCGAACCAGTACTTTGTGTCCTCCAGCCGACACCCCTCCACCCGCCTGTATCGTTGATTGGCACCCGGCTTATGACGTCCGGAGGATCGTGGCTACCCGTTGACGAGGTTGAAGTCATCAATACCTCGTCGATTGGGAGGGCTACGGTCCCGAGGAGCGTAGCTGGGTGCCCCGCTCCTTCATCCTCGATCCCAGCCTGATTGAGGACTTCGAGGGCTCTTCGTCATCCTCTGGACCGCCGGGTGGCGGTCCTTGAGGGGGAGGTACTGTCAGTGTGAGTTTTCTTTCAGCCACTTCTCGAGTTGGCCACGGGGGGTCACCAGTGCTCCTCCTCTGCTGGAGCTCCTTTCACCCCAGGTGCGCCTGGTTGGCGCTGATGAGCTGGGCCAGTATAAGAGGAGTGGTGGGTCAGCTGCTTGTCGCCTGAGTGTCCCGGTAACATTTATTTTTGAATGCTTCCAGTTTTGTCTCTAGTTGTTTCTCGTTCTAGTTGGATTTTGATTTGCTACTTTGTTTTTTCCCACGCCTCTAACCACAGTTGTGTTTACCTCAGGTTTCCTTCACTCCAGAACTCGCATCATTCTCAAGATCCTCTCTGGTTACCCTCGTCATCTGGTTCCCACTCCTCTTGGCTCAGCTCGGTCTTCCCGCTCCAGCATACTCCATCAGCTGCACTACCCCTCTGGACTACAGACTCACCGACTCTGCTGAAAGAAACTCACCACTCACTCCTTCCTGGCGGCAACAGTTCACACTCTCCAAGTAAGATCGTTCCTTTCATTTCTCCTCAACCGATTGCTGTTTCTTCACCTTACCTGTCCTCACCTTCAGAGGCTCCCGGTCCCCGACGTCGTAGACGTTCTCAGCTCCCTGCCCTTTACTGCCGCCCTGCTGTTTCCTGTTCCTCGCCTCTCGTCGCCGTATCCCGTTCCTCGCCTCTCGTTGCTGTTTGCCCGTTGCTGCTCACCGCCGGATTCCCTTCTCCACCTCAATCTAAATAAAATCATTGTAAACGTCTCCTGAGAGTTCTCATTTCATATGGGTCCGAAGCTTAAATAACATGACACAAATATAAACAGTAAATACATATGTTTACAGACTTGTTAATAAATCTGCACTGGTGTTTGACAAGTCACCACTTACCACCACTTATAAATGTCACTATGGATATCTTTCGATGTAAGACAACAGCAGGAGAGGTTTGATATTTAATGGCACACGGCGATGGAAGAGTAATTATGTAAACTTCTGGTTTTAACTACATATATCTATGTATGAGGGTGTGGCGTCTTAAAGTGCTTTAACAAACATATATCATCTATGCACACCTCATGTGAAATAAAAAATAAATAAATTACACTTCTTAACACTTAACAAATTCACAGTGATGAAATGACAAAGCTTGCCGATTCACATGTACTAGATGCCACTACAAAATTATTTAATACTGTATTCTGACGTGTCACTGTCCTGTTTTATATGTCCTGACGTGTCACTGTCTTGTTTTATATGTTACTACTCTATGGTTTTTAGATATATAGTACACAGGGATCTTTTAAATTAATCTTAGACTGACGACTGACTCCTCAGACTGGAGCTACAAACAAACATGGCTTCAAGTTCCTTTAGTGCGGCAGGCCGATAAACTTCAGTCAACCAGTTATTTTTTAACCCCACATCACTAAACAATCCAAAAATTAATGTTTTTCTCTACTTTTCTACAATATTTATTTATATTTAAATAGTCTTTAATTGTAGTTATATGTTTATTTTTCATTTTGTTCTACCAGGCTACTAAGTTCATATCTAAGATTTGATCAGGGTTCTATCTGTATGGCTTACTTTCCTGATTTTTGAGACTGGCCGGCTGCATGACTGCCTTCAGGTAGTTTGGTAGCTGACGCTGCACTTCTTTTGCACAGATCGCTGATTTCCAACAAGCCCACGTTAAGGGCTTTCACAAAAACAGCCGAACTTGTCTCTGTGTTCTCCCAGAAGCTCGAGACACTGAAGACAATGTGGTGCGGCTGTGGGTTGTAGCATGCACCGTAGCCGTTGGGCACCACTGGTCCATAGCAGCAGAACATTTCCACTGTTGTGGGAACCTGAACATAGGTACATAAAGTTGAGGTTAAAGTGAGGGAATCAATAATTTGTTGAGCATTACATCCTATCCAAATTCAGAAGAAAAACTAAGCTTAGCTAAAACATTTGATTAGACCAAACAACCTTTCAACCACATTCTGCTTTATGACCCATTGAAATTATTATACATCAAATGATTCTTCATAAAAAAAAAACTAAGGGTAATGTTGATCAACAACTTCATGAGTTTTCAGTCAGAGGTTTCTTCAGCTTTGTTGTAACATAGACTGCTGCAGAAGATCATTTGTGCCAGCAGCCGTCAGCATGTAATTACCACTGTAATGTACAAAACCTTTTTGAGGGTACATTTTAAAATTTCCCTTTTGATTATAGCATACCTAGACAGAAAGGAAAAAGTCACTTTTTGTATAGTTTTTCTATACAATTTGTTCAGTTTTTGGTTTAAAATTGATTTCATTGAGGTTAGTGTGCTCCCTGAAACAACGAAACATTTTATTTTCTTTTGAATATTTTTTGTAAACTATTAGTTTTGTAGCATATAACATATAACATTGTACAAAAACTCCAAAAGGACAGGACAAGTGTAAATTATTTATCTTTTTTTTAAATAGAATTTCCTTCATCTGAAGTACATGAGGAGATTGATAAGTGTATATTTTCAAGTGTTAACAAGCTCTTTCGACTTTTGCATTTCAAAACACTTCATTTTGTTGGTTTGCCTGTTAAAATATTTCCCCACAGTCTGCAAGATGTGGTCAGTATAATTACCTTTTAGCCAAGCAGTATAACCGCCGGGTCCTGTGGAAATGTTATCGTTAAAGCTCCTTTTATCAGCCTGATGCATGTGGTCGTTTAGAGCATTGTTTTAAGAAAGCTAATTATTTTAAGTAAGGGCTTTAAGGGCTGCCACGAAAGTGTCCAATGGGGGGAAAAAGGATGTGTGAGAAACCAAACATTTTGCTGAGGCAGGGCATTTCACTGGAATCTGAAATTACTAAGACTGCAGAAAACAAACACTGAGCCTTCCTCAGGATTCTGTTCAATCACATGAACTAATTATCTTAATTGGTGTTGCACATTTTTTAAAGTTGTATTTGTCCTTAATTTTACTTTTTATTATGTTTGTAATTTTATAATATTAAATTACAGCTTCTTAATGCACCTTTTAATCTTTATAAAGCACTTTGAATTATTTAATAAATTACCCTTGTGTTTTTAAATAATTTCCCTTTATATCTTAAATGTCTACATGAAATTAACCTGAATATAATCTATTGAACCAAAAAATGGGTACACTTTTTTCTTAAGATTACATTTATTTTATTATATTTATGTTAATAGATTTAACATAGATAATTTCACCTGACTGGTGGAGAGGATGAAATGGTTACTGGCCAGATATGTATCATCACAGAAGATCTCTGGCTTCTCCATGTTTAGCTGCTTTGAGACCTTCAGAAGACCAAGGAGGTGATTGTCTATTGCCATTCCTGTTATTGCCTGAGGAACAATCAATAAAATAGAATTAGATTAAAAAAAAAAGCTGATAAGAAATGTTATTTACAAGCTCAGCACATGCTTAAGTTCTGTCGAGTCATAGTTAAAAGAGAATCCATAAGAGAACAGAATGAGCTGTTAAGCGGCATTTCTGTACTTTTAGTATAAAACACATGAACAGTCTTTTTTCTGTTTATGTTTGACTTTGTGTTACGGTTTATATGTTCAGGTCATATCTGAAACATATGTTTGTACTATCCTTGGAGAAAAAAGCTGTTCTTCTAATGGTGGAACATTCGTCTTTTCAGAATTATGTTAGCTAACCACGTCAGAAGGCGGTACTAAACTCAGGTTACAAACTTTCCATGGGCTCATAACTAGTAGATAAGGTATCTCTAAAATATAAGGAATTTCGTTTAAAGAGTTTGAGCAGACTTCATGGTTTTATCCCTTAGAGAAAGTCATACAGGCCAAATGTGTTCTCGAACCATCACTTTAGGACCATTACACATGTTTCAGCATGATGTTATTCTCTGTTTTTTGTATCATCCATCCATCCATCCATTCATCCATCTTTCTATTATCTTCTGCTTATTCTTTGTCTGCTTTCCAACTAATAGTCCAAAATACTCACTGCGATTGTGTAGTCCGTTTGGGCCTTAACTGCCTCCTTCAATCGTTTCCTTTTTTCAGAGTCCTTAAGAGGTCAAGAAGAACTCAGATTACACTAAACACGAGACGTAATTTTCAAGTAACATACAAACAAGAAAGTGATGCTTCACATTTTGCTGCATGGGTTGGATAAATCTGGCGGGAGTTCCTCTATTTCATTGGAGCGACTTAGTTTTGTCATGCATCTAACTGGCTGTTCACACCTGTCCCATTTAGAGTTGAACAGTCTTGTGGGAATTGATAATCAGGAAGAAATTGAGACAAATGACTCACTGTGAAAGTTGCTCTCTCGTCGGCCATAGATCTCACAAAGGCCAGGGCCTCAGCTGTGGCTGAGCGGATGTTATCCACCCGACCTTCTTGAAAACGTCGAAGTGAAGCACTCTCATATGTGGACACCAGCCTTCCCCTGCATCTAATTGGATTTGAAATTAATTGTTATACTTATGTGTGCTACAAAGTATACACTATAGGTTCCATGTATGGTATACTTGTAAAATGCAAGCTGCAAGGCAACTTGTATGAACGCGTCCGGGCTCATCTTTTGTTTTTTGATAAATTCTTTTCCGTAGCTTTCAAATGTGAGCACATCTATGTCCAGATTGGTCACCAGCCTGAAAGGAGAAACATGAATATGAAAATGAATAAATGATAAATATTTGTCATTGCAGGGCCTTTAAAAGTATTCATGTTCCCCGAACATTTACACATTTTGTAAGATTGCGACGAACAGATTCAAAGTCTTTATATCAGGATTTTAGGTGATAGATCAACATAAAGATGCACATAACTCTGAAGTAGAAGGAAACGCATATGCAGATTTAAGCATGTTGTTAGCACTTTGAAAAAAGTGTGCTCTTGTCAAAAGAGACATTGTAACGGTTGTATCATGATGTAGGTTTTCTTTTTTTCAGCTCGAACTGATAAACTAACGGGAAGAGAGCCGATGGGAATAAAGATTAAGAAAAATGTATATAGCAAACACGTTAACCTGTTAGAAGCTGCAAAAGACTTACATATAGTGATCTACAATGGTTTCATAGGTAAGCCTATTTATGTGTTAGAACAGCCACGTCCAACTGAGAATTTGTGTGAAGATTTGAATACTACTGTTAACAGATGGGTACAGTGTAGTATTACAGTTGAGAGTACTTTCGCTTTGCAGAAAGAAAGTCCTGGGATCAATCCCAGTCTAGAGTCTTCTTGCATGCAGTTTGCTTGTTCTTCCCTTGCATGTGTGGATTCTCTTTGTTTTCTCTGGCTCCTTAGTTTGTTTGTGTGTGTGTGTGTGTGTGTGTGTGTGTGTGTGTGTGTGTGTGTGTGTGTGTGTGTGTGTGTGTGTGTGTGTGTGTGTGTGTGTGTGTGTGTGTGTGTGTGTGTGTGTGTGTGTGTGTGTGCACGTGTTTTTGTACATTATGAAACACTGTGGCCATACTCTCATGATAGGTAAGTAAACTTGTGGGGGAAAGTGAAAAAAGTTGTTTTCGCACCAGAACCCGTGCAA
>JAVLVB010000546.1:2627288-2638761 GCA_032876305.1 Orestias chungarensis | reverse complement strand
GATGAATGTACATGAATGCTGTCCTTTTAATCTGATTTAGCTTGAGTTGGTTTATAAAAAGAAACATAAAAAAAATAAAACATAAAAAAAGACCTGTTTAAAATACTGTGAATCATGGAATAGAAATGAAAGAAAATACAATTGCACACCACATCTTTCAGCATAGTATTGGTGATGTGGGGAAAAAAAAGTCTAATTTTCCTTCATCTTCCCAGTAACAGACAATTTATGTTGGTCTATTACCTAAAATTCCATACAATTTATATGGAAATTTGTCAAAACGTGACAAAAAATGAAAAAGTTCAAGAGATATAAATACTTTGGAAAGGCATTTACTTATTACATTTAGAATCGGAAATCGCATTGTATGGTTGTCTTGCCTCTGGAGTCTATCACCAAATGCTCCTAGGAGAGCTTGAACCTGGGAGTTGCATTTCAACAGCAGCCTTCTTGGAGGTGTGAGGGCTCTGGTGCTGGACGGCTGAACCCTCCTGGATGGACTTCCTGTTCTGAGCACAACAACAAGACTGTTCTTTCCTACACTGTCCGCATCAGAAACTTTGATTTTCATGTCAGGATGCTGACTCACATGTGTTTCATAAGGTACTCAGAGCACTGCACCATAACTATTCCTTCGAATGCAGAATGCTCACACACCACACCACACACCCCATCCATTCCTACAACAAACTAAGAAAAAGCAGATTAAATTGTTGCCCAGATGATAAGATTGAAGGACGAGTGATGAGCCTGAAACAAAATCTTACCTGCATTGATTTGTCATACCAGCGGTTTGCTCCATTTTTTCCCAAGCCGCCACCGTGTAGCATCATCAGAGCCCTGTTGGAGTCACTGGGTGGAACACTGCAGGGTTCATCCAGACACACCAAACATATAGAGCTCTCAATCAAAGCCAGAGAGTCCCTGTTAGTTTGATCTGGACAGAGCAAGATAGAAAGCAAACTTACATGTCTGTTTATTACAAGCCAAAAAAAGTGATAAAGAAGGTGGTGGCAGTGTTGGGTGACCTTTTATTAGCGCCTCTCTAGCTTGTGCCCATTCTGTCCTTCCATCTGAGGTCAGTATCCCAAAGGGAGGATGTTTCTCCTCAGCATTTTCAGACATTTTCATGATCTTCTCCAGCTGGGATAAGATCTCAGCCTCGTTCAGCTGTTTCTTATTTGCAACCACATCCAATGTGAAAAACTAATGAGAGAAAATGTATTTAAAAATGTATGTGCATCCTCTAAAAAACAGTAAACATCTTGCAAATTTTGTAAAAAAAAAAAAAACTTTCAACCAACCATCAAAAAAGGTGCATTTATATTAATTTGTCTTTCTTTAGAAAGTAACCAAAATAAACAGAGTCTAACTGTGTGTAATTTCCTTCTTGTGTAATTCCACTTATTCTCTAAAGGTCTTGAATTTTTTTTTTTTGGAGAACATCAGTAAATAAACACCATCACGAGGACAAAAAACACAGCAAACAGCTCCACTCTAAAGTTACAAAACTGCATCTGAAGCTTTGGACACCTTAAAGAGTTCAGAATGTGATCTGAAAACAGAAAGAGTATGACTTAGCTGCAGAGAAATCAATAGCTAAACCGACAGCCCACTTAAGTTAATTATAATCTGTGTTGTTTTCTTTCATCCATGTTGGCTTTAGTGATTAGTTATTTTATTGGGGAATACCTTTTTTACACAGCACTCAGTTGGTTTGGATAGTTTTTATGCAGAAATCAATGAAATCATATAAAATAAAAAGTCTGTATTTACTCGAACTAACATTGTGTGCCATTAAGATGTGTAAAAGCTTTAACAGGTATTTGTAAAAGATTTTTAAAAGATTGCAGTTTTTTGTCTCTATTTTAATATTTTAGAACATTTTGTGTTGTTTTATTATGTAACATCCCAAAAAAGTACATGATTTGTTTCTGTGAATTGACTAAATGTAACAATGTTACAATGTTACAATGAGTAATGAACATGAAAAAAAAAGAAATACAAATGGCTTCCTTGCAAAATTGTTGACATTAAAGGCAAAAACCAAAATGCCCTGTTGTTACTATCGGGCTCCTCTGCTACCATTCATAAAAATAAAAAAAAACATAGGTAGAAGAACGGTATCAAAGCGGCAGTTTTAATCAGCAGTTTTTAAGCTTTCACCGGCCACAGGCCCTTATATTTAACAGACTTGTGCTCCCAGGACCATTTCCAGGTGAAAGCTCCACCAGATGTCGTTGGCTCAGGCTTGTTTGCATATTAGTGTGAATGATGAGGAATTGGTTTACATTGGGGATAACGAGAAGGCGCTGGGCATAGACAAGGGAAGAGGGAAATTGTTTCGGCTCAGTTTATTTAGGGAGCAGCTAAGTCTTTACCACAAAAAGAAGTTTAAAGTTAAAGGCATTTTGTAAACTGATGAAATTCAATATTGTTGCATTCAGTGTAGCTCAACCTCACCTTTGTGCAAATTACATCTCTTCCTGAAATAGTAAAAAACTATATGGCAAAATCCTAAAGCAGTACTTCAATACTCCCACAATAAACATCTGAGGTTTGGCCTTAATAGAACTTTGTAAAAAATGGTTAAAAGTCTTCCCCTTTTATACTCATGTGTCTGAATTCAGATAATTCACATATTGAAATCTGTCAATCCATCAACACCACAGCCCAGAAACAGCGCTTGCTCTCTTAGCGGCTGCTGTTTCAAAAGCGGATATAGGTCGCAATCATCATGGATGAAAAAACTCTCTGTCAGGACAAAGATATTTTATTTAGTACTTCCTGGTCTGTCAAGCCTCCTTCAGGCAATATGACTAATTTATTCAAATGCACACTGTACGAGCCGCAGATAATGACACCACAGTTTACGGAAAGCATGTGTTTTCAGAAATATTTGGCTATTTGTTTCATCCTGCTGCACCAGATTTTGATGTCATATTTCAGCCAACAGTAAAATTGCAGGCGGAAGAGGTCAGACACAAGTTATGTTCTTAATTGTATTGAGTAAATGGAAGTGCTGCAGAGAACCATATACAGTATATCTGGTCAGCAACTTTGAATGACAAATAAAAGAGCTTTTTGCAGTATTCATCCTTAAAATGTACACAAATAGATGTGCTTGGAGTCACAGTACCAGTTTTGTTGAAATATGATTGAGAAACGCAAAACCATATTCGGAACGAACCGCAGAATGAAGTGTTCCTTGGTAACCACTTTATTTTGCAATGCCCCAACCATCTCAAATGGCTCCTTGGAGCAGCACTTCAAAACCAAATCCTAGCCTGATGGTGGAGCTCATAAGCATTGCTTCTACGTGGGGAGGATTCTTTTAGTCATAATTCTTATCTTATCTACAGACATGAGGCCTGGACTGTGGACTAAATCTTTCTGGTTACTCACCAAAACAGGGCAGAGCAGTGGGTCTATCAGTGATGATGCTCAAATGTTTCATCGGTTGTGGGCAAGATACTCATATACTTAAAAGTGAGGTTGTGACGGTGTGGTGGGAGGTTCCACCCAACAGAGCACCCCTCCCTTGCACGTTCCCCTACAACACTCCGCCAGGCTATCAGCAGTAGGAATTAACAAAACATAGGCAATGCCATTTTCCTCAAGCGACATTAAGTTATATATCTACTCTGTACGACAAATTATAGAGCTCCAACAAACTGGGATAAGCACCATTAGCGGATGGCATAGACAAGTAGTGTTGTGAATACCTGCTGACTGGAGAGTATTAGAAAGGCTAGGAGCTCCTTAAAGAAGTAGAGGCCAATTTTAAGGTAATAGACATGCTCTAATGCAAAGCCACACTGCTTCAGTACAAAGTTACAATATTGTTCAGAGAAGTCATATTGCTCGATTAAACCTGTGCACACTTTGAATACAAAAAAAAGATTTAAACCTGCAAGGTTTTGCAAACTTTACACATCAACTCTATATAAGTAAGGCAAATGCGTCTTATAACCTCTCATTGATGTCTTTTAAATTTTATATTTTAAAGGTGATGGAGTGTAAAAAGCCTTATTAACAGCCATTTAACTGACCTGGTTTTTGCACGCTATGATAATGTGCTCTGGCGCTGAAGAGGCTGTGTTCGTGTCAACCTTCAGCGTGTCTGTCTTTAGCCCCGGGTAGCGGTAGGAGGTGAAGAGGCGATAGTATTGCTCCATGCACAGAGGAGTCCCTGCTAACTGGCCTCGAGCAACATCCAAAGGCAGCCTTCTCCTAAAACACAGCATCACATGTATCTGAGACTGAGATTTCCAGGATGATTCAGAAGCAACTATTTTAATGTTGATCACTCACAGACTAGACTTACTCATCAATTAGAGCCTTGTACTTCAAGACGCCACAGATGAGACGAGCTGCAAATCTTAAGGGAGAAGAAATGGACAATATTTTTAAAACAAAATGAACGTTCGGTGTAAAACACTGAAGAGGATCGGTTGGTGTATATAATTCAATACAGTCTCATCTCTCAAAAGACCAAGTGTAATTAAATCATGGTAAATTACTAGGATACCGTGTGTGCATTTGTCCATGTGTGTGTGTTCAGGCAGACTTGTCAGGTCTTATTCTGTATGTCATTTGTCTCGGTGCTATTACGTACGAAGCCAAATCGATACAGAGGAGGCAGATACAGCACAACACACCCTCAGAATGAGGCCTGAACGGCGGTCTCTGCGGAGAGCTTGGTCCTGTCACTCCCGATCTAATACGTGGTCACATCAGAAGGTATCCAGCTGTTTGTGTGTATGTGTGTGTGTGTGCGTGTGTGTTCTGGAAACATTCAACTTGTGGGTCATGAGCTGACAAAAGCTTATGCTGGGTCACAGAGCTGCCTGCATGTCTAGCAGAGCCATACTCATTTAATAAATGAGCACGGCTGTGATGCAGATCCTAATCTAGGCATCTACCTGCTGAAATAAATTTAGGCGTTGTCAACAGCTGAAGACCTCAACGTGTATGTTTCACGCTGTTAATAATAAATGTGGAATTTAGGAACGTTGCTACAACTCTTCTACTTTGTGTAACTAATGCGACAGTTTACTTTTCCTGCGAACTGTGTTGCGTTTTGTTTCCTATTTCCTTCCTCTGTGGTTATTTATAAATATTCAAAACAACAAAAACAACAGCTGTCTTTAGACAAGTGAAAAAGAACAGTTTAAATATTATTTGAGCCGAAATGTTCTTTTTTTTAAAAGCGAAAGCGACATGGTTATTGTTATTTTTTTAAGAAACCTTCACGGTTTTGCACAGCTGCAGGAACTGCAGGAAAACCTGCAGCACAGATGTCTACAGATTTTGTTAGACTGAAAGCTGGAAGAGAAAAAGTAGAGCATCATTTACATCCGGCAAAAGAGATAGAGATAGAGATATAGGTCTACAGACCCTCACAATGAGCAGCCTGTGCATCATTCAAACCTAACCTACAATCATGGGAAAAGAATATGCAAGTGTGTCGTAGAGCTGATCAACATCTCCAGTTTCTGTGCCTTGAAGCTCAGTGCCCACAAGGGCCTGTACACCTCCATTGCCAGCTTCTAGAAGGCTTGGGACTGCTGTTGATAACAATCTACCAGATGCCTCTGAAAACTTTAGTGTTTTCACAGAACATATTAAAGTAGAAGATTTTAAGTTGATTAGAGATTCATCTTGCAACTCTCTACATCCTTTCACAGATACACTAAATGCTCTTGGGCAGCCGTAACAGTTTTTATTGGCCCAAATAGCAGAACGGATAGCTGAACTAGACATAAATAGTGAAACATTTTTGCTCTACAGATGTTTTTTTTCTGTTTTTTCATGTATTTAGGGAGGGAAGGCAACAGTGCACTCCAATATGAATCGCACGTTTCCAGACTGATAATCAAGCTTGCTCAGCTAAAAAGCAGTTTCACAATGAAAATTCATCCAGCTAAGGTTTCCAATTTTAACTTTGTATGATCTTGGAGATTGGCTGGATTTTAAGATGCTGGTGTACGATTAAAACCTCAGATCCTAGAAGAAAAGCGTCATTTAGAAGGAGAAAAAAGAAATAAACAAAACTACAACCTTACTCCTTAGTGATGGGATATCAGCAGATACCAAAGTGTCTGGGTTGCAGCAGACTGTTAGTATTGCTGGGAAGGCAAGAATAAAGTATAATATTCGTAATGTGACCATGTATATCATTTCCTGAATGGCTGTCAGAACTTACAGTAGCTCACAAACGATCAAAGCAAATTGTAAAACTTGTGGCTGTAGATACCTGCTGATGGTACATTATGCTAATGAAAAGTGGCAGGTAAAGGAAACACTTAGAGTGGGGAAAAACCCCAGAACAGAAAACCATTATTGAAACCTGTGTTGAAAGTACCATGGATGATACTCTTTATATTGGACATTTCTTAGCTGAGAATAAAGTTTTGCTCAAGATAGACTTGGTCCAGCATCTTTGGCTACCTGCCAATCACAATTAGCAGCAGCCTCAATATTCTGGGACTTTCCAGAGTAGCAGCACAGGTTATAAAAAATAGACCATTAAGATTGTAAGAGGAATATGGACTGTTAAGTTGTTTTAGAAATGGTTTAAGCTACTAAAGGAAACGTTTGTGGCCAATGGCTAACTAGCCCTGCACAAGGAATTGTGAGTTAGCCAAAGATTAGCATAACTTTGTAAAATGCAATAGACACATGAAATCTCATGTCGGCAACGTTGCACTAAGTGTAATCAGGTCTTTAGTTCAGTTTTTACTATTTTAAAACCCTTTTCTTAATAGTTCATCCTAGTTACCTCTTCAGGAAATATAATCTGATTTTTTAAACAAGAGCAGTATATACCTGAGAGCATCTTTGTGATCTCTGAAAGCCTGCTTTGGAAACACCATGGCAGGACTGGAGTTAACTGGCAGAGCGAGCCTATTGTTTAGGTACATGTCCTCCAGCCAGTAGTCATTGACCTGAGTGGAAACACAGGGACACTTTATAAGAAATGTTGCTCTTTATTTAAAGCTCTACTGCTTTAAGATATAAGAGCAATGGAGTGATGAGTGAATGGAGTGAAGAAGAACACTGCAGTCTATCATTTGTCAGTAGTGCAGCAGTGGAGAGTGTGCGAGTGAATGGACTTCACTGAGCTGGACCACTTACTCACAAACAAAAGGGAAAAATGAGGTGGCAAGAAAAAGGAATGATCTATAAATTACAATTAGTGACTGAACTTACTTTAAAAACCAAACGTTCTTGAATACAGAAAGGAGAAACATATAAACAATTCAGGAGGACTAAAACAAATGCAAGATGATTTATTGATACAGGAAATCAGTTAGGTCTTGAAGACATCAAAACCTAGCTGACTTTGAACTTTCTTCTTTTAAATTCTGACAAAACATACATTGTCTTATTTGAAGCAGAACCTCTGAAAAAACTGCTTAGTCAATCACTTGGTACTAAATTAGCCTCAGGTAATATTTTCGACCAGGATATGTCATCTAAATTCCATATTAAACAGGTTCCTTAGATTTTCCTGATTCACTTTAGGAATACTGCCAAATTCAGAAATATGTTGTGCAAAAGGGATGATGAAAAACCCATCCATCCAATAGTACTTCTTTAACTCTTTACTGTCAGGAAGTCAAAATGTGCAGTTAAAAGCCTTTAACTGGTCCAAATTTAAGACAAATGTATAAATTATACTGAAATTGAAACAATCAAATACGTAAGCGTTGAACAGATCCCTTAAAATTATGTAAGTAGTGATTTTTAAAAATTTACCCAGTTAGTTGTTTTGTCCCTTTGCTCCAAAAGTTTCTTCTGAAGAACTTCTCCGACACCTCCAGGAGCCCCAAACTTCTCCACGATGGTCTTAGTATTCTTAAACTGCTCTGCTCTCACAAGATGCTGAACACATTTGAGGTAGGTGTCCAGGGTTTGTTTAAGTGGGGGTAGGGGGACCTTCGGCAAAACCTGATATAAAAACATAAAGCAATAAATGTGTAAAACAACCTACAGTGTTTGTCAGAGGTCTATACGAACTCATCATAAGTCTGAACATCCTCTTCATTTCTATTTTTAAATGATGGATTCAAACTTCTTTTTCAGCATACAGTTATCTTTTACAATTCGAATTTATCTAACTCACAAATGGCCATAATTATATTTACAGTCGCAAATATATTCATGCACATTGAGTAATAGTTGAATAAATCTTCTTCGGTACTTTGTAGAAAACCCCATCTCTTTAGAACACACAACAAGCTTCAACTATGATTTTGCTGGATCTGACCACTCTTCTGATCAGAGGTTAGAGTTAATTAAATTTGTGGTGTCTGTCATGTGTTTGTTGGGATGCACACAGTGAGCCTGACTTTCAATGTATACTTTGACAAAAACTGTAAGATAAAAATGTGATTTTTTTTCCATCTTTCAATATGTGTCCAAACTAGTGATTTTTGTATTTTTTTCTTGAACATGCTGGCCAATTTTAAATCCCCTAATTGTGACAGTTTACATAAACCTGTTGACAGTTTTGTGTTCCAAGAGGACAAATATCCTAAATACTCATAGAATTGGACTTTGAAGAAATAATGCTTCCGAAATTGCAATCCTATTGAAACATTATTGACTATGCTTAAGAGTTGAATATATGTATTTTAGAGACCAAACCTATTTAAATTAACTCTGCCATGAATTCTATTAAGTCAAGTTGTCACATATCCCGCCTCTACACAACACAAATACAATAACAATGTAGATTTTTAGTGATCGTCTATCAGAAATAATTCTAATTGTTTACTGATGTGTGTGTGTGTATGTTTGAGCCTGTATGTATAATTTAGGCCAGGTGTTGATTAGAAAGAAAATCCATAATGATTTAAAATTGTTGAAACTATTTCTTATATTATTAGTCTGTCCTAAAAAGATGGTATTAATCCACAGTTTAAGGCCCAGAATTACTGCGATGTTCATGCCACGGATGTGTGCTTCAAAGTTCTTAACTACTATAGTCAATGAGAGATGAAATTACAAAAGCTACACTACTTCTGTACATATTTCTGCAGGTTTAATGTAAATATCATATAAATAAAGTCGCTTTTAATGATTTTGTTATCATTAGTGTCATGGCTAATAATTCATATAATTGCTTCCAGGCTTATTTTAGAATAAATTCCACTCCCTCATGGGGTTTGTTAGAAGATGCAAATTGATTGTGTTTTCATTATTGAAGGCACACAATATGCAAACTGTTTATAAGCTAACAGGTAAATAACTAAATTAGTAAGTAGGGGGCTGTGGTGAAATCTGACTCCACAGTAAATTTGTGAACATTTATCAAATATATTGTGTAGGGGAAAAAAAACCACAATGGTAATAACTGTATATCTCTTTAGCAAACAAACGACTGGTTATAGCTGGATAATAAAAGATAATACCATTTTTTAAGCTGTCTTGTTACTTTTGCCCCTAGTGGTTAATTGGGGTCACTAATATCGCTATCCACGGTGCTGA
The DNA here is from genome assembly GCA_032876305.1 of Orestias chungarensis. Lineage (NCBI taxonomy): Eukaryota > Metazoa > Chordata > Actinopteri > Cyprinodontiformes > Cyprinodontidae > Orestias > Orestias chungarensis. The sequence continues at coordinate 2,629,263 of JAVLVB010000546.1, read as the reverse complement.
AATTTGAAGCGTTGATTTCCGACTTTTAATGTCTAGACATTTGTTCAACATTCAAGTAAATGAACACAAACGAAAACACATTTTCAATAGAAAAAGTTAAAATATTCTCATACTTGGCTTTCTTGGCCTCTTGTCGGATGTTTTTGTGGCGCTGACATGGTTCCAGTTCAAGTACGATCGGGAGAAAAATGACCTACGAGTTCGAGTTCAGCGCCTTCCCCGCTTTGAAACATGGGATGATATTAGAACAAGGACAGGAAAGAGTATTAAACAAAAAAAAGAATATGAAATAAAAACACATTAATGTCCTCTGAGAGATGAATCTATACATTTTTTTAAACATGACTCAACGTGATTCCATTCTTCATCGCTTTGCAGCCTACATGCAATTTTCTGCAAGTCCTTGAATACAAGCTGAGTCCTATCGCTCAACGAGCCATGCAACTAAAACAGTCATGCTCATCATTCATTCCTGAAGACACTGACATGTTTAGTCATTAAAAATGGAAGAAATGTTTTTTTCTGGTTGTTGTTTTATTTTTTTAATAAAGATGAACACCCCAAGAAAATGATTAGTGGATTATTTTTACTATAACTGAATTATATCTAACATTCATGAATTAAACAAGAGCTTCGGGGGAAAAGAATGAATCAGCAAAAGGGTACGACGTGTATAAAAACCGTTTTTTGAATAAAAACTTTTCAAATGTTGTCTTTTTTACCTAAAAGTGCATACACTTTAATAATTAAAGTTCCCCCGAAGAGCTTGAATAAATAAAACATTCCGCTATCCAACAATGTTTAAAGATATTGACAATGTTGACAAATACACTTTACATGAATTTGTTTGAATAAGTATTTTATTTTTTTAACTTCACATCTGCCATTTCATAACATTAGTTGAAGAAAGTATAAAATAAAGGCTGATTTAAAGTTTAAAGACATACCATCATAACATTTGAAAGTATGTGTTAAGGTAATTATGTAATAGTTGTAACTGGAAAATATTTATGCTCTTCAATTAACCGCCCAATAGCTAAAGTCAGAATATTTGTAACATTTTAAAGGTTTTTAAAGCCAACGCATGCAAATATATTTACAGGTCACTAAATATTATTAGACAATGTTATGCTTTCTGCGCATAATTATTAAAATCAAAATGAAATTAGTTAAATCCTAAGAGGAAGAAGGAAAAAAAATAAAGCAAACTCTTACCTTGTTTTTGCAGCTCTCAGGGAGTCAGAGGAATGCGCATGAGTTCATATTATAGTTTCGGTCATCCACTTAATGAAAACTCTCGTTTTAGGAGTTGGGAGAAGAAAAGAGAAAACGCTGCTGATTGCAGTGAGAGCGCAGCAATAGGAAACATGTTCGAGGTGCTTGCGTTCACCTACTCCCCCGAGGCAACTAACTCCTCCCATCCAAATCAATTCGCCGAACATATTATCTGAGAACTTACCTCCCCTCCACCACCACACCCCCCAGCTCACATCCGACGGTAAACTGGACGCAGAGACTGCGAACAGTCTGGTTTCCTGGTGGTTCCATCCGTGGACTGGGAACTCAGTGCTTTTTCTGAAAAGTTGTTAAAGCAACTTTGAACAAGTTGTGTTGAAACTAAATTCGTTTTTTTTGCAGGTCTCCAAATGGCATTTCAGTCGATATATATATATATATATATATATATATATATATATATATATATATATATATATATATATATATATATATATATATATATATATATATATATATATATATATATATATATATATATATATATAAATACCACTTTCTTCTGTGCTACTAATGACTAAAACCTGATTAAAGTAATAACTGCCAAATGTTAAAATCATGAATAAATTTATCAAAGGTTGCTGCATTTATTGATTATTTAAATTGTTATCTATCTATCTATCTATCTATCTATCTATCTATCTATCTATCTATCTATCTATCTATCTATCTATCTATC
>JAVLVB010000546.1:2593679-2624411 GCA_032876305.1 Orestias chungarensis | reverse complement strand
CCCCCCCCCCCCCCCCTCACATTGCAAAGTATTTCGATCGAGAGATTAATTCAGGTACTTCCTACCAGCATTCACTGCGAGGCTCTAAGCATGTCCTCCATCACTTGTGGCACTTTTCTTCTCTCCGCTTTGAGATCACAAATGACTCGGTGGCCATTGGTGCACATTAACTCGCAGGTTCTGCGCAATTTCAGACCTCTTTTTTTCCCCTTCCACCTCTATCCCCCGCCCCCTCTTCTTTTTTTTTCTTAAGAAGCTGTGACGCACCACCAGTTCGGATCCTTTCGCCACTCTCCTCCGTTGTGGTAATTCCTAAATCAAAGCCAATGAGAGGGATGTCAATGGGATGTCCAGAAGAACAGAGAAAGACAACAAAATGTTAGCCATGATACACTTTCAAAGACATAAATATGAGATTTAAAGTTGTAATTTTGAGTTTTAAGGAGGTACGTCTGACATTTAAAGTATATATCAGCCTTAAAATCAGAATGAACAACTATTGTAGGATTCGGAATCGTAATCTAGCGTCTAGTATCTGGTATGTGAGATTCAGTGTCAAGTATGAGTTAAACATTTATTATTTCAACATTATTTACCAGATATAAAGTAAAAATGATGAATTTAAGTCTAACTAATATGGCTCTGATTCTCACTCACTCCCACATACATAAAAGACAAAATTAAAGCTGCTAACTTTGTACATCATAATTAGGACTAGAAACCAATAAATACTGAATATAAGACACTAACTCAGGATTATGACTTCCTAATTTAGAGATTGCAAGACATATTTTATGTCTCGTCCTAATTATGTTGTACAAAGTTAGCAGCTTTAATCTATTGTTTTATATCAAGTAGTTTGTAAATGGAAATTATCATTTCCAAAGATTATTGATTCTGCATTTTTTATTTATGTATGTGGGAGTGAGTGAGAATCAGAGCCATATTAGTTAGACTTATATGTCTAACTAACAAAATATGTCTTGCAATCTCTAAATTAGGAAGTCATAATCCTGAGTTAGTGTTTTATATCCAGTATTTATTAATTAATTAATTAACATAATTAGGACTAGAAACCAATAAATACTGGATATAAGACACTAACTCAGGATTCTGACTTCCTAATTTAGAGATTGCAAGACATATTTTACGACTAATCAAAAAAGAGATCTGAGATATGCTGTAAAGATGAGTTTAACTCTTGTGACCACTACCTTAAATTTTACATCTCAAAAAATATATATTGATTCATGATTGTTGCTTTCACAGTAATAGATATATTAAATTTAATGTGGGGAAAATGTCCAAAATAAATCTTGGAATCTCATAATTTGGTATGTAATGGCTGAAATAATGCTTAAAATTAAGTAGATTAAATACCATAAACTAGTGTTCTCTTTTCTGCACTCATGATTTTATATTCTCAAGTAACAGAATAACAAAATCCTCATGGTTCTTAATAAAGTTTCAAACATTACACAATATTATAGTTTCTTAGATGGGGTTTGAAATCATTTCACATCTTTTTCAGACACAATTAGCACAACAGCAACATACTTATTAGAAAATATACACTTTCCTAACCTGGATGTAAATATTGTCCTACAACTAACCATGTCTTGCTCATTTTATTCATAAATTGATAAGATGGTAAGATGATTAGAAATGCCCTTTACAAATATGTATTTTACAAATGATGTGGAAGATGAAATGTGTTTTTGAAATAACTAACAAACAATCAAAAACAATAAGATTTGTGGATGTACAGTTTGTCACATGCCATGTTGCTGACACCAAACACCTGGGAGGTGTGATGACCAAAACTGAATACATATCACATTGAAAAAAACAAATAAAAAAGCAACCCTTGTGAAACATGGCATTGACAGCATCTGGGCATATCCAAATTCAGCAGAGAAAAGGAAGCTTGTAAAAGGTGACTGGAAGGCGAATAAAGCTAAATTCAGGGAGGTCCTAAAAGAAAACCTGGACGTTCACCTCTAAACTCTACTATGATCTAAAACATACAACGAGAACTACAATTAAATGTTTCAAATTGTTTTCATGTGTTGAAAAGGAATAGTCAAAGTCCAGGTCTAAATTAAAGTGAGGGTCAATAGCAATACTTGTAAATTGACTTTTATAAGAACTATTAGTCCAACCAGGGACGTGCTGAGGGGTGTGTGGATGGGGCTTGAGCACCTGCCCCTTTACCCCTTGATGCCCAAAGTGCCCTTTTGTAATTTATTTTTATTTTTATTTTTTTTGTGTATGTGCATGACCAAAATAATAATTTAGATCCAGACAATGTGCCCTCACTCTGCCCTCACTGCCCTGCTGTACCCAGGCATCCCATGTTGCTAACAGCTAAGCTGCTCCAAACTGCCTCTAGGAGTCCCGGTTCCCTGGACAGTAAACAACTGGTCCGGTGAGGAGATTCTGCAGCAGTATTAGTTTGTGCACGACATTCTCTGTCTCGTCCAACTTTGCACAAACCTCTCCAAGGTTATCCCTGCTAGCCAGCGGCATAAAAAGTGGGTGTGCGCTATAGGGAGCCGCGTTGGAGAAGCAATCGCCATAAAATAACTTATAGTCGGCATTCTCTGTATTTAACGTCTTTTCATGCACAATATGATTATGTCACCGATTAGTTTCAGCCGGTCCTTTTCCAATAATTAGATGACAGAGGGAACGAAAGCTACTGTATGCATAGCCCCAGAAAGTAACAAAGCTGAGGTTTTGTTTGGGAAAATGACTAAAGGGCGATTCCACTTAATGTTTCGCTACCTTCAGCTCTTTCAATCTTTTTGGATAAAAAACGTAAAAAAATGACACTTCAAACATGGACTGGAGTATTCTAAATCTACTTTAAAATAATCTAGTTGCCACATAAATTATTTGTCATTTCCCCGAATCGGAAGCTAACTTCAGCTTCGTCAGGAAGTACTTGTATCCCTGCTACTGTGTAATTGACCACACGCACACACAGCATGTTAAGGGGGAAAAAGTAGGTTGGTACGTTTTTTTAAAATGTATTTATTTTTTGTTACTGTCCGTTTATCTTGCCATGAGAAAAGTGAATTAGAGTGATATAATGTATTAATTTTTTTCCTATGTTATTTTTCTAAAACTATGCAATATGCATATTCATGATTTCAGGCTATTGGAGTACAAACACATCAATAATAATAATAATAGAGGTTAGAACAGAAACAAAAGGAGTTGAGTCAGGCCTCTATGGTGTGTTGTGATTCCATGTCACATTTTTTATATTATGGGTTGGCACAATTCAACCGGTTATATAGCTAGGTATGTTTCTGTATCGTGTTTCAAATCCGGGCTCCATGTGCCCCTTTTTAACTTTGAGCACTTGCCCCTGCAAAGCTTTCTGCACGCCTCTGGTCCAATCTGATGGAAGTTGAGGCGACTTCCCCATTTTTTTCATACTTCCTAATGAAAATGTTCCACTTCCTTTCACATCACAAAAATGTTACCATTTTGTGTTTTTCTATCACATAAAATCCGGCGGTTGTAGTTTAATTTAAAAAAAAAGAAAAGTTACAATGAATTTATAGTATAGAGGGTTTTTAAAAATACAAATACAAAAATTAGCATTTTTATTAATTAATACAATATAAATACAAACGTAAGCAGTGTAGGTCACTTTAGTTCACACCTCTTTTAAATCTTAAATCTTTCCTTACATGCTAAATCAGCTGATAGTAAGGAGTAAAACATAATCAGTGTACAAGGAAAACAATATGCTGCAATTTTGTTTCACTTGTTAATGTGTCCTTTGATATAATTTTTTTAAAACAACTGCTTTTTCCCCTTGAAAACTGTCTAGCAGGATAATTTTCATTATCGCTCTTGTTAAGGTTTATCCACGCTGTTATCCGGATAAGAGCAATGCATGCTGCTGCTGCCATCTGATGGATGAGTGTGTGACTAACACCGCGGTTTGATGCTTTCAAAATGATACTAAATTGAAATATGAGAAGTGATTAATATTATGAGGAATATTGATCGAAATTAAATCAATGACGGTGGACTTTTCCGGGCTTTTAGGATTTGGTGGAGTGGGTAAATTTACCAACAGGGTAAGGCTGATAGTAGGGTTACATTGATATGAACATTTGGGTAATGTATATTTTTATAATAGATATTTTCCAGTATTATTCATTCTTCTACCCACTGTCACATGACCTAACAAAAACCGCAAAGCCAACGCCGTGCTCTCCTGAAATACAATACCGACTGCAATAAGATAGAAGTAAATATCGGTTTTGAAGATCGCCCAAGTTTTACCCATCGATCTGTCATTAAATGTTAAAAAAATTATCTACATAGTGGAATATTATGTTAAGGCCTATATTTTGTGTATCCCCACTTTCATCCCTGGCTAATGATCAATACCCCAACCTTTTTATCAATTAGTGAGGGAATTACAATCAAAATAGATTCAACATCATGTGAAACAGTTTTAAATCAATCCCAATTCAATTCATCACCTAAAAAAAGATCACTGCAATTCAATTTGTACAAGAAGTGCTTTTAAGACTGCAGAACCCCCCTATAATCAGAAGGAAGTCTCCAGCAATGGCTGTTATACAAAGGCTTTTTCATAATCCATCTAGAACCAAAAGTTACATTGATTTATAAATACTTCATATATAAACAATGTGGCTTAAAATCTGACTTAACATAGGCAGCAACAGCTCCACATTTCTTAAACCTATCAATATCATCATTTACATCCATGCAAATGTAAATGTAGAAAGCCAATTTTAATTAACATATTTATCTGGTAATTGGACCAAAATCCTGACCAACTTCCTGTTGAATAACAAACAACACACTTTAGAAGAAACCATTTTTAGCCATGGTTAGGGGTTAAATTCAGATGGTGTCTGGATGCACTGCAGCTTTCTTGACTTTCTACCAAAAGAGAGCAATAGCAGCAGTCTCAGCTTTGCTGAATGAAATTGTTTGAAATTTAGAACCTAAGCAGATGTAAGTATCAGTAAGCAGCACAAACCTGGAAAGCCAGGAAAGGTTTCAGCTACTAGCACAACTTCCAGTTAATCCTAATAGATTGAACAGATAGTTGAGTGTCCCCCTGCCTAAACTCACTGTTGAGACTAACCAACATTGGTACAAATTCCTGATTGCTATCCAGTTTCTGCAAGAGGACGGCTCCAGAAGAGATGGAGTAGGAGTAGGTAAAGGCAGACTATACAACTTTATAACAAGAAAAACAATAATTAGAAAATGCACTCAACAGTTTAAATTAATTAGTAAAGACTTAAAGAAAACGTCTTCTTGTTGTTAAAATGCCAAAAAGGCACATACTCCATCACAGTTCAAAGTAAAATCATATGGTTTTGATCCAGATTAAAATAAAAAAACGAGTTGTATTTCTTTGTAAATAGTGAAGTTATATTTTTTGCTCTCCAGAAGATGGCAGCAAAGAGTCAGGCTAACAAACTCGACTACCGGGTCGCAGCATGCAGTGAAACCATGAGGCCTAAAGGATGAATGCAAGAAAAATGCTTTTCTGCTATGGCATATAGAATCGTACAGCGACAGTTTACACAATAAAAATAAACCATACAAACCGACAGTGGCTCCTTATGGGTGTTTAACTGGTGCTGAAGAGCAAATGGATGTAGAATGTGTGTCCATCTCTCTGTCACGCGTGCCAACATTGGCTTTCAAGACAATAAGATGAATAAAAATCATTAGCCCTGCTGATAATACTGCTAATAAAAATAGCAATCTTCGAAACAAGCTAAACTCAATCCTTGGTTGTATGCAAATCTCACCACCATGATTTTTTGTGGCAAATTGCAGTGTTGTTTTTTTTAAACAGTAGATTATAGTGAACACTGAAGTGGATTATCTAAAGCAGAAAAGGCAACATGACTACAACATATGGAGGATTAGTACTGCATAACTGCCCAATTTTTCTAATGACAGAGGCTTTGCATTGCAGCAGCCATTATATAAACAGTTTTGTTCCATGTTTATATTAAAAACCTATACTGCATATATTCCTGTCCTTTTTTGAATACATCTGTCAGATGAGAGGCTTTGCGGAGATGTGACTGTATGGATAATCTCTGCTCACTTGTTATTGTGAATTGTCAGAATCACAGAGAAAAGTGTCAGTATGAGTCTCTAGGTTGAATCACCGATTATGTATTTTAATTTAAATGTCTGGAGTTTATTGTGTAAAATGGAAATACTTTTTATGTAGTACGATTCTAATCCCAACAAAGATCTGTCATAAAAACGTCTTTGGGATGTGACACAATATTATTGAGGAGCCAAAATTGCATTTTCAGTTAGTCTACCGCTTAAGAGAAAAGCAACAACAATACCAAATTATGTAACAAATAACTGAGATTCAGATATTTTTTTTATAATGCCTCTTTCAATTCTGTAACATAATCTGACCTGTAACATGTCAAAGTGTAATGTTCAAGAGATTTACAGTGACCTTTGTTTCTTCTTTAAGGAGCATTCACCCTCGTCCTAGATTGTTTTCACATAAGTAAACCTGTTGTTTCCAAGGTGACACTAAAGAAAGAGATACTGCTGTTAGATTTAACTCTCTATGTTGTTTTTGTCTATTTACCAGAAACATCTTTTTCTAACCTTGACATGAATTAAATGTGAAAGCGTGATTAAGCTTTTCTTTCTATTTTACGGCTGTGCTGTAACACTAAACTGCCTAAATAGTTCAGCATTCAATAAATGGGGAGGGTTGTAGAGATAAAATAAGCAAAGTACCCCAAAATGCCAAAATCAAATCTCCCATTAAAATTAAAGCTTGTCCTAGAACTATAAACCAGCAACACGTCATAAGACCCCTATGAGTCATTGTGTTAAACATCTCGGGATCGTTTATGATACTGTGATTACCACAAACACCTCAAATCTACTTCTTACACACATTTAACCTTTAGATTTCCTGGAACAGCAACACCTACGTCTTATCACACACCTGAGGCATCCTAAATGTGCATAAATATAATTTTGACCTTCATCTTATGACTTCCCTTTCCAATTTAGGCATAAGAATTAGTTAACTTAATTTATACAATGTAATGTATAAATTGCAATTGTTCTTTTCAGAACAATTGCTTGTTGAAATCCCTGATTGCCAGGAGACTGCTTTTGTCTGATGTGAAGATTTGATTGTGTTGGTGTAGTTTTTATTAGTTTGAATATGTGCTATTAACAAAAAGGTAGAATTCATGTATTTTTTGTTGTGTAATGTGACACCTCCCAAGGTTCTTTTTAATTAGCCTCATGATAAATACTCCAGAAAACCTGAGAAACAGAATACAGACTGCCAGACTTTTGTCCAATTAAAACCAACCTTTCTTTTTCTTTTACAAACCCGACAAGGTACAACATCATCCAGTTCTGAATTGTGAAGTAGAAGGGAAACAACATATGGTTGTTGATGTTTTTTACCAAAAAAAAAGAAGGTAAAGGCAGTTTGTTTTCAGCCCTATCAATGTTTTACTTTGTCCAATCTTTTGGTGTCTCTCGTTCCCTGCGATTCCATCTGCAAGGCCTTTTACATGATTATCTCTACAAGCTTTGCATATGCATTTTCAAATTTTGGACCAATCACCTCTGCAACATCGCTCAAGATGAGTAAGATTGGATGGAAAGAGAGAACATATAAATATCCTTTAATCTAAACCCACCAACTCTGACTATTCTACTGTGTCTGTGGTTAGGAAATCAATCCCCCCGAATGATGCTGCCACTACCATGTTTCCCTTTAAACAGAAAGAGGTCAATAGGATTTGCTTAATATTTCTCTACACATGCATTAAATTGTGTTTTTTTTAATACTATGTACCTTTTTTTTCCGCCCATTTCCTTAGGCAGTTATGCAGAACTTTGTGTTGATCTGTTAATCAAAATCCAATAAAAACACACTTAGGTTTAAGTTTCTAATGTGACAAAAGGGTAATGTGCTCCATACTTCTTAAAAAATGCACAATCTAATGGTTGTTGTGTTTCATCTGTATTAGTTCTATTTCTGTTCTACTGAACAGGGTGCTGAGACCAAATTTGAACCAGAACGTGTTTGAGGCTTAACAAGGATTAATCGGTTCGAAGAAAGTAGCTTTACTTTTCTCCCGTGAGTGTGTGGCAACTTTTCTGTCCACGGCTTTGACCAAATTAGATCACGGCTCCACACACCCACGTATTTCTGACAAGAGGTCAGCCGATCAGGCTGATTTTACCAGGAATCGGGTGCTAATCTCTTGGATTCTTCCGTTTTGTTGGAAATCCTTCAAGAACCAAGGTAGAAAAAAAGAAAAGTGGAAGCTTAAGTTTAAGGAGGGATCTTTTTTTTTCACCTAGCATTTACGAAACACACTGAGTGGCTTGTTTGTGCTGCAAGCATATCCGATGCTAAAGAGTCAGTTCTGTAAAACAGTATCTCTGAGTCAGCATCTCATTAAGGTGGTCATTATTTAAGAAGTTTATTTATTTCTTCTTTCAAGATACACTTTTGCAGAAGTTTCTTCACTCAAAAGCTCATTATAAATGTCAGTGTGTGTTTTCTTTCAGCCACCTCTCCAGTTTGCCAAAGGGGCTCACCAGTGCTCCTCCTCTGCTGGAGCTCCTTTCACCCCAGGTGCGCCTGGTTGGCGCTGATGAGCTGGGCCAGTATAAGAGGAGTGGTGGATCAGCTACTCGTCGCCTGAGTGTTTGTTTACTCTTTGTGTCTCTTGTTGCTTCTAGTTTTTGTAAGATTTTCGATTCGCTACTTTGTTTTTTCCCACGCCTCTAACCACAGTTGTGTTTACCTCAGGTTTTCTTTCAACTCCAGAACTCAAATCATCTTCAAAATCCTCTCTGGTTTCCCTCGTCATCTGGTTCCCACTCCTCTTGGCTCAGCTCGGCCTACCCGCTCCAGCATACGCCATCAGCTGCACTACCCCCTTGACTACAGCTTCACTGACTCCGCTGAAATAAACTCACCACTCAACCCCCCCCCCTGGCGACAACAGTTCACTCTATCCAAGTAAGATCGTTCCCTTAATTTTTTTCCTCACCCGATTGCTGTTTTCTCACCTTACCTGTCCTCACCTTCAGAGGCTCCCGGTCTCCCACGTCGTAGACGTTCTCAGCTCCTTGCCGTTTTCTGCCGCCCCGCTGTTTCCCGTTCCTCGCCTCTCGTTGCTGTTTCCCATTCCTTGCCAGTCGTTGCTGTTTGCCCGTTGCTGCCACCACCAGATTCCCCTCTCCACATAATTCTAAATAAAGATCCTTGTAAATATTTCCTGAGAGTTCTCATTTCATGTGGGTCAAAAGCTTAAATAACATGACAATAAAGGCTTAATAGGTTCAGCCTGGTAGCAACACATATTAGGTAGCATATTAGATGCCAATTAAGTGTTAATTTTAATAATCTTCTAGTCTTGTAATATGAATTTATGATTTGTATAAATGTTAAACGTCAAAGAAATACTGTAAAGACTGTGCAGGATTTTGTGGTTTCTCTTTAAAGATGGTTTTAGAAAGCTCTGAATTTCAGGAAATGATCATTTAAAAAAAAAAACTTTGCAGGCCTCTAAAGTTGGACTTCTAAGTGCGGAAGTCAAAGATTGCCTCAATGTATAAAATTGGATCTGGGATTGGACAGAATAGCATTTCTACACTTCTAGTCTACAAAACGAGCGGAACATAAAAAATAAAACAATGCTAACCGCAATAAGAACAAAATACAGTGAAAAAATATATTCTACTTATATTCAAATAAATGTTTGTTCCTGATCCGAAGTTGTGTCATTATAATTTATTGGCCTACAGCCCACCAGAAATATACTTTTTGTCTGGAGCCGGTGCCAACTTGCATGCATGTGGCAGCCATATTGGAATGATAGGTTTCCATTGTTGAGACATCCAATTGAATTTTGGTTTTATGGATCACTGCTGATTTATTGCCCTTGGACCTTAAACACCAACCTGAAAATACTCTTTCTGGCAAAGAGTATACTTTAAACAACCCTCTACAGCACCTTAAATGTTCACACCCATTAAGCTTGTCACAAAACCACATGTATTGTAGCTTGGGTTGCATGCCTATTGAGTCAGTTTACTGCTGGGAAGCAAGCATTTCTGTTAGTCTTGAATCTTTTGCTGCCTCTAGGGGGTCTCATTTCAGGCTATTACTATCTTTATCTGCATAGATATAACTGAATAGCTCTTGCAATTGAGCTATATTTTTCATTTTTATATGCTATACAGATCAGTGTACTGTAAGATTTACAACCCTGTATCAAAAAAAAAGAAGTTAAAACCACTTATTCGTCCAATGTTCATTTTTACGATTATATACTAGAGTTTTCATTCCAATTATATTTTAAGAAGCTGTAAATTTGATAGAACCATCAAACAACTTCTCCTCCAATAGCCTGAACCACCAAGAACAGAGGATTTGACTGCTGACGACTAATGTGTTGGTCAGAACGCTGGGGGTTAGTGTAACTAAGACTTTGCTTCCTTGCATGTTGTTTTATCGGGCTACATCTAGCTGGTAACAGACAATGACCTAAGTCATCCACAGCCAATGACTGCCATGGATGTAAAAAAACAACAACTAAAACTTAGATTAAAACCCTCCAAAAAAAATTCAGTATTCTTTCTTTATTAAAGAGCTTATTAGCTTGATTTTTGTTATGGGTGTTATAGAATATTACTTCCACCAGTATTTATTTTTGTTGAATGGAAACAATCTTTACCTTCATTTAAACTATTGCAAAATAGTCTCCAGTAATCCTGCTAATTTATTCTGTTATGAGGGCAGTCCAATGATCAGATGGTGCATGTAAAAATATGTTTAGACTCACTGCGCCTCGGCTGTAGTATAATTGAATAAGGCGGTCTTAACATGGTGGCTGCTTCCTCTACTTAAAAGAGAAGTTGCATAACAAGGTCCAGCGGCTTTAAAACAAAGCACACCGCCAGACAAGCATCAAGAGCAGTACTCATTTACTCAAGTAGAATGTCGATGCTAAAATTAAAAGTTGCTTTCTGAAGAAAATGTAACCAAACCAGCACCAGATAGGACAGATCCTAACAAAAACACTTTCCTGATGGTCAACTATCATTAAATAAAGGAGAAAAGAACAAGGATTTAGTCAACTTGATGGCTTTACAATACCTTAGTATGTTAGTATAGGGAGTAAATCTAAGGAAAATATTACATTTGACATTTTTTTTAAACTGAACATGTTGATGGCTTTTTATTTATTTTGACTTCTTGACGTCAGGCTCCACAATCTTCTGTCCAGTGAGGAAGTTCCAAACGCCACCTCTGTAGAACTCATTTCCAAATGAATAGAGAAGAGCGTTGAAGAAGGGATTTGTTTTTGCAATAACAGGAAGAACCTGCAAAAATAAAAATTAAAGTTTTGTGAGTATGTAGAGAACAAAAGGATATTTCTGATACACTGGCCTTCTACTCAGTGTTGAAACGCATCTAATTGTGAGTATTCATGAAATCCAGCTGAAAAGATGGTTGTGGGTAGATGGGGTATGGAAAAAGTTTTAATCATTTAAAAAATATATCTATATTCAATGTACATACCTTGATTTTTAACCAACACATTTAAAACTGAGTTTTTCTAGAAGATAATTTGAAAACCCCCGGTTAGTCGCAACAGATGGCTGCTTGTACTGAGCCAGGTTCTGCTGGAGATTTCTTCATGTTAAAACAAAGTTTATCCTTTCCACTGTCACTACATGCATGCTACATGCATACAAGCATGCTGATCCAGGAGGAGTGATTGTTGCAAATCAATGCGTCGACAAAATCTGCTGGCTTTCCTAAGATTGGATGTTTTTAAACTGTTTAGTTTAACATGTATGTAACGGAATAAAATAGTTATCTAGCAATGTGCCTTAAGACAACATGTATTGTAAATTGGCACAGTAACAATAAACTGAAATGCAAAACTTAGTGATCAGATTGACTTTAAAGGGCCCTAAAAATTAAAATAGAATCAACATTGAGTCAATCTGTAAACTGGGATTTTTTTTTTTTTACTTTGGAAAAAAGTTATTTCCTTCTCTTAAAAAAACTTTTATGTTGGAATGGAACTCCTTTCAATGCAGATATATTTTATTATAACAAATCTTTGGAATCTCTTTAAAATTTGAACCTGGAACTGTAAAATGGGGGGAGGAGTATAGAAATGCAGGAAACAGAGGCAACGTATTTTGTTATGAAACTTGTTTGGTTACTGAAACCATGTAAATTCCGTTCTGATTTTGAGCGGACTGAACCAAAAAAGACCTTACCATTCGCAGTTTTGGAGAGACAAGTTTCATGTTCTCAAAGCAGGCATAGATGCACATGAGGACGTAGGGGCCCCAACACGCCAGCATTACCCTCAAAGGCAAACTGGTGTTAAACTGGAAAATAAGTGAACCATATTTCATGCTATTAAAAATCAGTGAGGTGTGATTAAAGCAAAGCTGTAAACAGAGAAATAATTTGTCACATTTGTTAAATACTAGGCTGTACTGTAGGGACAGGGAGATTTATGAAACAAAATTAAATACATGATGCCAAGATGGCTTTCATATTGGTTGGGTGAACATCCTAAAATGAAGCATTTTTACTAGGGTAAACTGAAGAGCAGTCATGTACAGTTCAAAGGTCAGAATCGTTTGAACCGATTAAGACAAGATCGTCATAAAAGCATGTAAAATGTTCTGTCAAAAAAGTGGTTTCCCTTAATATCACTTAATGAGATGCTACCAACCCTGCCTCACTTTTTTAATCAGGAAATTTAAAAATAAAATGTATGAGATAATCGTAATAATCACATTCTATCTGCCACCAACATTTCTCTTTGCCTGAAATAAATCCGCACCTACAGAGACTTTTCAGCAGATTTACCCTGTGATGGTGAATCTTCTTGAAGTGCTTGTAGATGGAATCATAACATGAAAACATGGTGATAGCTGGGAAAGTCAGGTAGAGCACGGTCAGTGTAAGCATGTAGGTAATATAGTCCCTGTCAGAGAGTGAGAAAAAAACGTATGTTGATTAAAGTAAAATGCACTTGAAGTTAATCAGACCCTTAATTGCAGTATATTTTGTAACTTTATACAGCTCTACCTATCTCCTTTGGTGTAGTCAAGGGTGCAGCATGTTCTCATTGGCTCAAAGTCATAGACGCCCCATCCCAAGAGTGGAACGGCGGCCCAGAAAATAGAGAGGATCCAGATTATGCAACTCATTGTCACAGTCGTACTCCAGAAAAGCTTTTGTCCTTAAAAAAAAGTGAGATTAGAAGCAAGAAAGACGGTTGATTATTACATTTTGTTCTTACTGCCTTCAAGATTGTCCAGTTAAATAGACTTTTAAAGAATCTTCAAACTGTGTGGATTACACATTTATCATACAAATTGAATGCATTCATTAACCTTGAATCTCTGTGCTAAAGTCTTTATTCATAGTAAATCACACTGAAGGACCCATTAAAACCTCTGTTGACGTTTTAACCACTTTTGTGAATTGGAAGCAAGCTAACATTATTAAATCTAAACTGCAGCCAGAATAAGGATATTTAGGATCTAATTCCATGTATTTTATCAGCTGATGTGCTGATGTTGGTGTTTTTACTAAGGCCTGTACTACTTGTTAGGATTAGTGGCTTAGTGAGGTAACTCCAGGTTAAATCTGGCACAATATTGGTTAAGTAAGCAAGTGCGAAACCTTTAGTAATGCAGCACCATTTATACATCAGGGGCTTCTATGTCCTTTGCAATAAAAACTGCATATCAAATCATAAAAATACAAAAATTTGAAAAAAACCCAGAAGATTTAAGTCAACTTTCCTGTGGCCTGTGTCTGGGAAAGAAAGTGTGCTGCATGACTTTTAAAAAGCAACATCCTTTAATTGAGATTGTAATTCAAGAATAATATTTTTAGGAACACAGAAAGATAATCTTGCTCATTTCCCTAAAGTCTGAAGTTTGGAACTATTGTTCTTATATGTTTCTACATTTTTACCCCCGTCTCATTACGTTTGACCTACAGTAGGCATTTTTCTCAGATCAACCAATCTGGAAATATGGACCTGTAAAAGCTCTGGTCTGTGGAACACTTTAACTTAAATGCACGTTTTTGTGCCTTAGTACAGTTTTATTTCACTTACTGGTGCAGTACTGGTGATATCTGTCCCAAGCGATCGTAGCCATGAAACTGATAGAAGCCAGGACTGATATCATCCCCTGGAAACCATGATAATTACAACCATCTTGACCAAATGGCCAGTACCTAGAAAGCATGAGGAAAACGTTAGTCATAGTTCACTTAGCTGTACAATTTTGGCTCAGAGAACAGTAGAAGGATTTATTAACATATTAAACAGTGGTTCAAACCTCTCTCACTAGTGATCCCCAAAACAAAGACTGCTTTATCACAAGAATCATAAAACTGTGATTTACTTACACTTAGTCCATTTCAGAACTAAACAAAAAATAAAAAAATGATACTCTAAATCAGGCAACACATGAACTCTATTGCAAGAAGATAGCCATGCACAAAAATAAAATAAAAACTACACCTTTGTACAAGATTGCAATTCGGGATCCTTTGTTTATAAACTGGTGTTTATGTAAAGATTATCAATAAAGTTCTGACTAAAACCTGCACGGAATTTTCTATTTTGTCCACCCCAATTGGTAAGATCTCTTATGCAATTTCTTATGCAATTTTTGAAAGCCTACAGATTTGCTAGCAAAACCTTTAGTCCAAGCAAAGGGGATTTTGATCTGGATTAAAAAGGACAGAAGCTGACTTGTTGTGAGCCGAATGAGCTCCTGTATTCAAATACAAACTGATTTAGGTAAAAATGAGAGCAGCCTTACTTTAGGAGGAACACTTTAAGAATGGAAATGTTTTTAAATACAGGTTCTCTTATTTTTTTGGTTACCTGAGATAGCTGGCATAGGCAGCTGTGAGCCCGTTTATGTTCAGACTAATGTCGGCCAAAGCCAAGTTAAAGATGAGGAAGTTACTGGGAGTTTGCATCTCTTTCACTCTTATGAAGGAGAGGATGCTGATGGCGTTGAGGAAGAATCCCAGCATGCCTGAAAAAGAAAACAATCTAATTAGAAATGTTATCAGACATGCAGAGGAGTAACACAACATCTCTCTGTCTCACCACAATTTCTATGTGCTCTCTATTGAAGTTTTCACGAAGGTAGTATATTTGTCGTTTCACCAAGAACTGTGTATGTGAGATTTTTGAGCACCTTCAACATTTCCCTGTCAGATTCGTCCTAATCTGCACGGTAGTTTTCTGCATATTTTTTTATGACCTTGTAGTATTGTGATCAAGGAATTTGGTTGTAAACAACGTATGTTTTCTTGTTTAAATGATCATATGTGCTAAATTAATAAAGATGTCATAATAATCAATATATATATATATATATATTTTTTTTTTACGGTGATTGTAATGTGAAACCTGTCTCTTTACTGAATAGAAGGATGAAAAGTTTGAAAACCTTGAATATGGACACAGTTTATATATTTATTTAAATAGACAACAATCGTATGTTAATAATATATAGTCTGTTTACTATTTCAAGAAACACAATCCTTTCTCCTTTGCTGAGTGAAAGAAAAGAAAGCCTGCATGTTGTCCAAAGTCCACTTCCGATTAGTTAACCTGCACCTTGTGACGACCACTTCCCTGGAATCCCTGGCTTTCAGCTCCAGAGCCATAGCTGAGCTCTTAAGCAAAAACAATACATAAAACAAACATCAACCTTAGGATTTGGTAGTAATAAGTTTATTTTTTACAATTCATGCTTGATCTAATATTTTCAGTGTCAATCTGGGTCTCCTTTTTGTTTGAGCAGTTATTAGATTCTCTTATTAAACTGATATTCATGCACAATAAAATAGTTTTAATAGTGTATCAATGCTACAGTACGGAAATAGCAAATGACTGCTTGAATGGGTTGGGTGTCACACTACATTGTTTTGTAGGAACTATAAATATTTTTAAGCGTTCGGTTTTAACACACCAATCATTTCAGGTGCGTTTTAGGTGCCTGTTTCAAAATTGGTCTTTTGGTTTTTAGTATCCTAAAGAACAATGATTGCCAATAAGCAAAACCTTCTTAGTTTGTTTTGGTTTCCTACAGGCCTTTAAAGAATAGGAGCACCAGTAAAGAAAAAACACATTTATTCAATGAGCAAAATAACACAACCGTTTCTTTCAACAGATGAGTAATGTGAAATGAAAAAAGGTTTGTTAAAAACCGTAATTTGTAATCTCATGCTGCAGGTTACTTGATAGCTCAATTGTACTTGTAGTGGTTTTAAAACCAACCAAAGTTAAGGGATAGCAAAGTTAACAACACTTAGACCTCAAAGCATGGGTCTTTAGTCTCAGCTGACTTCTAATAAATTTAAAACAAGGTTCTTACTTTAATACATTCAACAAACACTTAAATAAACAAAAACTGAGTTTTCAGTGCTGCTTTTTTTAAACAATCAGTTCCAGCAAAGAAAAAGTAAAATGGCCAATTTCAATCAATTGTGTATTGATTTACAGACTATAGATTTACAAAATTGCATAGCATGCTGGTTTCCAAACATGCAGTTGTGAGACGGACTGTTGATGCAAAAAATTGATTAATTAGACGTATAACTTTGTAAGTTGTCAGACAAGTTTTGATTTCTATATAATAAAAAAAAATCAAGCAATAAAACAAACATCTGTAGAGATGATGCTGCTTTTGTCAGTTAAAATAGCTACAGCTTTTAAAAAAATCTTAAATCACAGCAAAAAATGAATTTGAAAGAATGATCTTGCTACTTTTTCAAAGATTTTGCAGCAGCTTTATCAACTAACAATACATAACACATGTCCTACCTTTTCAGTAGTTAGAATTTATGACGGTAGAATATGCGTTAAAATGAAATAAACCGAAGCACTATACTTCATTTGTTTAACCAATTAATATATTACACGAATTTTTCTGTACTTAGGAACTTTTCAGGTATTAGCAAACACATCAATTTAGCTGATAGTTGTTATATAGGTACTTAAAAGAAACTTTTTTTAAATAATTGGTTGATTTAAAAAAAATCTAATCTAGGTAAACATGATTTTAAATAAAACAAAATTTTAGCAATAACTCCTGGTTAGATCATTAACAGGAAACTGCAAAAATCTAAATAATAACCTAGGTATGTGTTTGTTATGGTTGGAAGCCCTTATAAGCATATGGAAAATCAAAAACTAACGTTACAAATCGGGATAGAACACATATATAGTTTGATATTCATTAGAAATGTATTTTATTTGTGGGAAAAGGTTCATTCTGTGTATTTAAGCAATATAAACCCTGTATTGAATGAAGCATAAAATGGGGGCAGAGGGAGGGGTCTGCCCAAGGCCCTATTTGTGTAAGAACCGGCGCTTTAGAAAAATGTAAAATCAATAATATTTATATCTGTTTGCTGTCTTCCTTTATAAAACAAACGTTATTTTTGAAGAGGAGCAACACATCAAATTTCCTGACAAGACAAAACCGCACACCTTTCAACCATTCCACTCTTTAATGAGGGGCCTGTCTCTTTAAATCCCGCACAAACATCCCAGCCTGCCAACTCACCCCCAACAAGAAGAGCGGAGCCGAACGCAAACATGTCAAAGTCTGAGAATCCCTCTGGTAACGTGTAGGCTCCCATGTTCGGATCTGCACACTCAGTCCTTTCCCGTTAAAACGGAAACAACCAAACCAGCGTTTCTGCACGAATGTCGTCCTCTTATAAAGGCTCTTTCACCTGGAAAAGCATAAAGAGACTAATCCGTGTTAAACTCCCACCCTCCACTTTTGGTGATCCTCTAAGGAATGTCCTAACGAGCAAACTTTCAGCAAACACGCTGCAACTTTTACTGATCGCATAAAAAAAAAGAAAAAAGTTTGGCCTTTGCTTTGCAAATAGTTGTTCTGATCTAAAAGACAGAAACTATCCCTTCCTTTCATTAGTCCAGTTTTTTTTTTTTTGTGAGATAAGAAAACAATGGGAACATGGGAAATGTTGTCTTTAAACTGCAATTTGGACTCACTTTGTCACCATGCTCCAAAAGGTAATAAACCCAACAGGAGTTTTTGTTTCTTCATGCAAATATTGCACATTACTTAACAAAACAAAGAAATACATGTATACGTTCCAGAAAATGCATGGAAAAGGCTGTGCTTGTTTTTCTTTGCTCACATTTACAGATTGGGTTTTATTATGATCATTTACATTGTTTAGTTTTTTTTAAGAGAATGTACAGAAAGTGCTCAAAAAACAAACAAACAAACAAAACAACAAATTACAATTTCATATTTTATTGGAAAGATGATGTCTCGCTTATCTGGATTGGATTTGATCTTCTAAAATGAGAGCAGTTTGTGGAGTTGGGTTTCTTGTAACACCTTGTTTAGTCAGTTGCAACTCCAGGTGTTAATTGGTACAGGAACAGCATCTCAGGCAGAGAGAACACAAATGCTCAGACGTGGTTAGTTTGTTAAGTTTGCCAAGGTCGTAGTTTTAAATGTAATTATTCGATTTAAATAAAATCAGTTTTCAAATCTAACATCGACATAATTGATTTAGGTCTTAACTTTGACTTGGCTGTAATTTTAATGGCCTAATAATAGTCCAAAATTAACTAATCATTGTCTTGCTAGAGGTTAACCCCATACACTCATTGTTAATTGTTTTTCAGCATATAACGGGATTTTACAGTCTTTAGTTATATTCATGTTTACTTCAACATTAACCAGCTAACCTACCTGTCCCTCCATAGGAAAAATATCCACACAGTATGCAGCTCCTTGCTGCTGCATACTGTGTGTTCTTAGGGATGGTGGATTCATAGTGTTGCACAATTTTGTATTCCACACATAGTTCTTCTTCTTAAATATCATAAAATGTAAAAAAGCAAGATATTGTACATAGTTGCTTGTTGCTGATAGATTCTTTCTGCTTTATATGCTATATTAAGAGCAAAAGGTCACTGAAAACATCAGTATCTCATTCATTTAATTACTTGTCTGTTGTTTAAAAAACTCCTAAAATAATCAGGGTAGCACACAACTATGACACTCACCCAAAGCAACCTCAACCTTTTTAAAATGTAACATTTGGGCT
Organism: Orestias chungarensis; assembly: GCA_032876305.1. Lineage (NCBI taxonomy): Eukaryota > Metazoa > Chordata > Actinopteri > Cyprinodontiformes > Cyprinodontidae > Orestias > Orestias chungarensis. The sequence continues at coordinate 2,605,189 of JAVLVB010000546.1, read as the reverse complement.
GAGTCTGATGGCTCTATTAATCTGCACCCAGATTATCACAAACTCATTAACAATGCAGCAACAATGTGTCCCAATGTGCCTATAAAATCCTATTTTTCTGAATCCGCCCATTTGGTGCATGTGCGTGACCACAAGGCCCAGACAGAGGAAAGTCGCAACATCGTACTGTAGCTTGTGCTGGCATCTGCCGCTCCGTCTCGAGGGAAAATAGAGAGCGATGATACCTCATTCAGAGCATTTAATTCCGAAAAGTATTTCTGCTATCTCTAATCCAAAGAAGAGGTCCGATGGGTTTACTCAAAGCTGTAGTATGAGGTCATGCTGGAACATAAAGCAACTCTGTGACAAATTTCACAACATGTAGGATTCAATAATTCAATCTGTTAAGCCACCATAGCTGAGAGTGGTGAAAGTGAAGCTTAGCCAGCTTTAAACAAAATGATTGTAGTGGCTTGCTATAAATTAGCTAAATATAACTTTTTTTGCTAAAAAGTCTTTAAAAAAATCTGTAATTGATAGTTTTACTATTACACAATGTAATTCTAAATCGAAAGCTTACTGTGTATGAAACCATCCACAAAAGAGACAAAATACTAAGAGCATTTCTTTAATTTTCATTACTATGAATCTACAAAAAAAAGAAACTTTAAACAAAACCTGTTTCTTCACCTGACCTAAATACCTGCCTGTGACGTGTTTGCCACATTGGTGCTGTTAAACGTTAGTCCATTGGTAAATAGTTAATAACTCCAAGATAATCTTTTAGTTTTGCAATGAAACAAAGGTGTAATTGTGTAGCTATGCTGAAGCTGTAATGAAGAGGTAAGAAACATGCAAAGTTACCAGTTGGTTAATCACAAACATTAAAATGTACATTTTTTTCCACAACGTTTTTTATTTCATTTAATATGTCCTAAAAAAGGGGGAAACAAGACGTTAAGAGATGTTAACCAAATTAATATTGTGTCCTGGTAGTACGTTTTCTAGGGGACCAGAATTGGGAGCTTGCTCATGGGTCCCCTGGTTTGTTTTTTCTTTGTTTAACACACATGTAATCCGTGTGTGCCATTGTTTGTTGGTTAGTTTCTGTCCGACTTTATTAAGCTTTGGAGAACATAATATATTATTATCAGTTTATAATCGTAAACTAAACAGTATTTTGAGTGAAAGTCATGCTTTATCTAATTGTATCCTCAAACAGTAGAACGTGAGATATTTCCTTCACTTTATTTCAGACCTTGATAGAACCACCTTATCGTTTTTGAACCATAAACTGTTACACTAACATTTTCACATGGGATGGTATAGTATGGTTGAAACAGGCGCAAAAACAAGGGATTTCTTGTGTAGGAGAGCGTTTGTATAAACAAATGGAACAAAGACACAATAATAAGAGACAGAGAGATGACTGGATTAAAGATTTAAAATCCCATAACGGCAGCTGTGTCATTAAACCTCTGGACCTGCAAAAAAAATACAAAATACAAAATAAAAATAAAAGTACGACCTTGCAAGCGACTTTGACAACTCGTGTCATCTAGAAAGTGTGTCACTACAAGACAGGACAAAAATATACATGAACGCACATTTTACCGGCTGTACACACACAATTATCATAAGCATGAATATCAAATATTTTCAAATCTGTGCTCCTAATGATCTTATTTAACTATCTGCTGAATACAACAAATGAAGACAAGAAATAAGTGAACAGATTTGTTTACTCGGTCTTGGATAGTTACAATTATACATAAAATGATGTCTATTTTCATTAGTCCCTAATGATGTTTGGTTGAATGCCAGTTTGCCAGTTTTACATAGTCTAAAACCCTTTTTGCAATCATCTAGCTTGATCCTGGTTAGGTTATAGTTGTCACACATGCTTTGGGACATTTTGCAGAATGAAAATCGAAGTAGCTGAAAAACAAAATGTTCAAACTGGATGTGGATTTAATTAAGCAGAATAACTGTACAGTTCAGAAATATCTTTTAAAGCAGGGGTATCTACCCGATTGAAAAGTTGTTTGCAATGCTTAAAACTATAGTCGTGGAAAGAAAAAAGAAACGTTTTCTACCTGCCTCTACAAATTTTACGAAGATTTACGACCAAAAATTATATCAGAAGCTTCCTAATTGCCACAAAAAGTATTTTTGTCAAGGTAGAAACTTCTAAGAGGCATTTCACCAAATATTGAAGTTGTAAGAATATGTTTTAAGCTGTATTAATGATTTTGACCTAGATCCTGTTTCTTTTTTAAGTTATTCTTACCTCGAGGTAGGAAACAATGTAACTTTTTCAATATGTTTTTCTCAATGTCATCGATAAGTTTAATAATAATATTTTCTTACAATAGTTTTTTTTTCTTTTTCAATAAGTGTTTATACATAACTTTTTACAAAACTAACTTTAAACTGAATACATTTGTTAAAAGTATTTTTAGCCATATTTGAGAACTTTAAATGGTCAAAAATTCATTAATACGTGGATATTGATGGACTTCACTGACATGGTTTCTTTATCAGGCTGGAATACTGATATGTAAACAAGACATAATAAAACAAAACATTTTTGGTACCTCTTTTACTCTTAACCTCCATCTAGTGGTCATTAATTTCCTTGTTGAATGCTGTTATTAAAGAGGGTTAAATCAGTGTTATTTCCTTTTTTTTTCTCTTATTACATTTTTCTTTTGAAAATTATATTTTTCAAGCAAAAGCTAAGAAATATTATTACTGATATCACTATCAGAGTTTTTTTCCCCACATGAAAAAATGTTGTATAAAAATATTTAATACTAACAAGTTTGCCATACATACAGACATATACAGTACTTGTATTCTGTGTAGTCAGGTTCAGCATCCTACAATTTTTAAGCAACCAATACACAGTTTGCAAAGATGTTCTAAAAGTGAAATGCATGCAGCCTATCAGCGTCCAGGAAAGAATAGCCTTGTCGTGTGAATGAAAATAACCCAAGTCCTCTTCTAATCCCTGCCTATCCCTTTTTTATCTGTGGATTCAGAGCAGGCGGAACAGTTGGAGCTTTGAGCTTGACAGTCACCACAATGAATCGGACATTCCCTTAAAGCTAATTGCTTTGCTTTAATTAATTGTAGTTTAGTCTCGTAGAGTTTTAGTTGCTTGCAGACAGGGGGGAAACATGAGCTGGTATTTTGTTTCTGCTTTTTGCTTGGCTTCAGTTTTCTTTCCTCTTTTAAGCACATCGTGTCCTTCAGAATGCAATTGTTTTTTTCACAAGTTAAGTGATGGATCAAAGGCAAGGTAAGTTATTCAACTTTAATTATCCTTGGGAGCAGATGAATATGTATTGCATGCAAACAGCTTTTACTTTGCTATTTAGTCACTGTAATAAACAAGTACCTTGGTCTATTCTTTAATCTCTTTTGCTTAAAGGAAAACAAAAGGTTAACACTTTTTCAGAATAATATATATATATATATATATATATATGTATTTGTTTATTAAAATTGAAATTTTAAATACATCTAATCTCTCTGCAGATCTTTAGCTATAAGCTTCCCAGCTTTATAATAATATTTATTTATTTTCAGGCTGAAAGTAATCCGTTTATATATATATATATATATATATATATATATATATAAATATATATATTATTTTTTTTTTGCAGGAGTGTGCTTTGCAATGACCCAGAGATCACTGTGATTCCCCCAAATTTCCCCTCTGACACATCAAAGCTACGTATAGAGAGGACAGCAATCACACGTATTGCCAGCAACAACTTTCACTACCTCAACAGTCTGGAGTTTCTCTGGATGTCTTTCAATTCCCTGAACTCGCTTAATGTGGACAGTTTTCGAGGCCTCTACAACCTGGATGAGCTCAGGCTAGATGGCAACTCCCTCACTGACTTCCCCTGGGAAGCTCTGAGTGACATGCCAATCCTGAGGCTCCTCGACTTGCACAACAACAAGATCTCCGCTATCCCGGCATCTGCCACCGTGTACATGAAAAACATCACCTACCTGGATTTATCCAGCAACAGCCTCTCAACACTTCCGGCTGAAGCTCTCACAATTTGGCTGAGCGTGAAGCCCTCTCAAGACTCAGAGTCATCTAAACTAATTCTAGGTGAGGATCAGGCTGTGACAGCTTTGGATGCTGGAAAGTTTTCTTCTCAGAGCCTTTCTCTTTGAGTTAGGGATTAGTCTAACTATAGTTCTGCAGTGGAGTGTGTCGAGGTGTTTGACTAACTCCAGTCTTGGTATTGTCTGAGCTTATACCGTTTGTTTATTGTTGCTCATGCAGGTCTTCATGATAACCCATGGCTGTGTGACTGCCGACTCTACGACCTCATCCAGTTTCAGAAGTCCCCTTCATCATCCGTGGCACTCATTGACACCAGGCTGAGGTGTGCCGATCCTGAGAGCCTCTCTGGGGTTTTCTTTACTGACGCTGAGCTGCAGAAGTGCCAGGCCCCCAGGGTGCACACGGCAGTGGCCCGTGTTCGGAGCTCTCTGGGCAACAATGTACTTCTGCGCTGTGGAACTGTTGGCGTCCCCATTCCGGATCTTGCCTGGAGCCGTGCTGATGGCAAAAAAATTAATGGCACAGGTGAGTTCAGAGCAGTTACTTTTGTCCAAGATTAATTATCAGAGAAATTAAAGTTTGTCCCTTATGTGTCAATCTTGTTGACTCAACGAGTGTCTTTTGTTTGGGTTTTTTCAGTTCAGCAAGAGATTTCAAAGGAAGGCATCATTTGGTCAATTTTGAGTGTCCCAGCAGTCTCCTACCGCGATTCTGGGAAGTATGTGTGCAAAGCCACCAACTTTGTGGACACTGCGGATGCCATTATCTCTTTGGTCATTACTGATTCCATTCGATCTGAGGAGGCAGTTGGTGGTGTGTCTAAGAGAGGAAGTAGGAAGAAACCTGTCAGCATGGGACGAGCAGCGTACCAGGAAAAACTCATTGCTAGATATGTTCCACCACCGACCAGTACTGCAGCCCGGCCCATTATTGAACCTCTTAATGGCAAAGGAGTAACTGGAAGGTATGAAATTGAGAGCTACAGTGTTTCTGATTCTCAAGGACAAACCAAAGATTCTTATCCTCTGAAATCAGGGGAGTTGGGTCAAGGAGGTTTGGGTAACTTGGTAGCAAATGCCTCATCCCTACAGCAAGTTCCTGAGAAGAGGGTGGTGCGCTCAGTGAAGGTGATCGGAGACACAGATCATACCGTCTCTTTGAACTGGCGAGCCCCTACAGCTACAAACACCACTGAATTCAGCGTTTTATACGCTGTTTTTGGTGAGAGAGACATGCGTCGTATTAATGTGGGTGCTGGAAAGAACCGTATCACCATTGAAGGCCTTGTACCAAAGACAAAGTACATAGCTTGCATTTGTGTCAAAGGCTTGATTCCAAAAAAGGAACAGTGTGTAATCTTCTCAACAGATGAGGCTGCCAGCGCCAGTGGCACTCAGAAGCTTATTAATGTGGTGGTGATAACTGTGGCATGCGTCATTGCTGTCCCCCTGACTCTGATTGTTTGTTGCGGCGCAATAAAGAAACGTTGTCAAAAGATGCTGGGGCGGCAGACAAAAGACATACAGGACTCCTACGTAACATTTGAGACTCTTGGTCCTGGAGGAAAGGCTAAAGGGATGGAGGGTGAATATCTGACCAGGCCAAACCCTGATGAATCTAACAGGCTACTGTCGTCAAGGTCTAGTGTTGACTTAGAGGCTATAGCAAGGACTGAAGGACCACCTAATGAGTACTTCTGTTAAAACATAGCAGACACTCAGTCTAACAAAGATGCACTTTGTTTTCGGGGGCATGTTGATAGAAAAAGGGACTTGAATGCTAAAAACTCAAAAGGGTTCATGTGTAGGAGTTGCCTGTGTCACCAATGGACAAATGACACTGTTTTACAGCCTTGATAAAAAAAAATACCTGTTTTTTTCTTTTTTTTGACTGAAAGCATGAAGAAAAAATAAAAACAAAGAAGTGGTTTTAATATTGTTTATTTATGTTAAAAATATCAATATTTCTGTAATGCAATATTGAAAGTGTTTTTCCAACAAAAAATGTCTTGATTCCCTCACCTGTCACAAACCTAGTCAGTTATCTTTTTTCTTCCTGAATGTAGCTTCCAAACCAACAATCTTTTTAGTCTGTTTTGTATGCCAGTAAGATATTAATGTGCCGGCTTGGCTGTTGGCTCAGAAAACTACAGCGCATGTTACTATATTTAAACATTTGTAATCTCAACTACATGCACTACATGCACAACTGAAAATAAATATTTTTATATTGCTTTATGCTTATAAGCTTTTTCTTTGAAATCTCTTGATATATTATCTCAAAGAGAAGTATATCGCCAAGCTTATTCTGTGAAAACGGTGTCCCTCAGACGACTATGACAATAAAAGCTGACGAAGAGCAACAAGAGGACGGTTTGTAGATTACATTGAAATAAACTGTTTAGTGTAGACTTCTTCACAAACATAAGCAGTTTAATGTCATATAATTACCAATTTAGGGTTAATCGAGGGTCCTGTGGACTAAAACATTATTTTCAATTATATATTGTGTCAGTTTCAGCCTGCCTTGTTATTCAAAATGTCTCTGAAAAAAACCTTTCTTGTCTCTGAATGATGCACCTGTTGTCTAGTGAACATAGGTTTTTAAGTTTATTTGATTCTACCATGTGACCACTATTCTAATCGTATTAATAGTTCAAATGTTTCATTATCATTTGACAATGGACGTGCAGTGTTTGTTGTTCTTTGTACAGATAATTAGAGCCTCACAGAACAGCCAACATTATGAAACGTATGTCATTTTAATATGGCATAAATAATACTGATAAGGCATTTAAGTCTAACTTGAGGATTGTACAAATACAACCTCCAACAAAGAAATTTATTCAAAAGATACTAAATTGGCTCCAATGGCTGAATTAGTACCTGGAAACAATTAATTTACCCTTAAAATTTATAATCAAATTAACAGTCTTGGTTCAAAATGCTCAGAAATTGAGAGATCAATATAAAACTTGAAAACTACATTGGTATTGTTTATCTACCTGTCCCACTTCTTTCAAATGCTGACTTGACCAACCTGAGTGGGGGCCAGTGTTCAGATTATTGAGGTCAGATTACAGTCCTTTTTAGACATCTGCTTCCGTCTCACCGCAGCCCTCCCTCTCAGCGCCGTTAAGTCCTAACAGGTTTTGGCCCACTTTGGACAGATGGGTCTTCTATCTATCGTGTCAGAGCTTTTGCTTTGGTTAAGAGCAAATTAATTAAATTAAACTGCTGAGGCCACATATGAAACAAAAATTGCAATAAAATCAAAATACAATTAAGCATAATTATGAGTTTGGCAGAACCTTGGTGGGATTTAACCAGTAGCTCAAACAACATTTTTGGGACAAAGTGGACCAGTACTATTAATACACCTTTCGCTTGTCTCATATGTCAATCTGTGTCTCAAGCATTGCGTCACGGGAGATTAAGGTAATAGGCTTTCTTCCACACAGCCGATCGGCAAGTTCTGCTTTCACTGGCCTGCTTTACATGCTCAACCATTAACATGGATGTGTTTTGTGCCGTGTTGTGGATTTTCCTAGTGTTTTATATGATCACTCCTGGATTCTCTACTTGTCTGATGGGTTGTTCCTGCCAAAATGATAACTTAGGAAGGTAGGCCAACACTTAAACTATGGAAACATTTGATAGCTGCTTGTATCAAAGTTACGACCTAGTTTTGAATTGTTTAATCTTTTTAAAAATGTGTGATGGAAGACACAGCACCTTAAAAACTAAAATATTGACTAAATTAGAAAGATGCTGCATGTACTTCATAACCTGAAAGAAAACCTCTTCATAATTGTAGGTCTTTACTGTGTATGGAAACCCCAATGGGACAGCTTCCAGAGAGCATCGCTGATGATTTCACTAAAATCCGAATTGAAAACTGCCATCTGAGTGAGTTACCCCGAGATTCCTTCTCTCAAGTTCGTGCCTTGGAGTTTCTCTGGCTAAATTTCAATGAGATTACTGTGATGAACATCAAAAGCCTGGAGGGACTCTTCAACCTGACTGAGCTAAGACTACAAGGCAACAAGTTGACCTCAGTACCATGGACTGCATTTCAGAGCACACCTAGACTCAAAATTTTGGATCTGAAGCACAATCGGTTAGATGTGTTGCCTGAGTATGCTCTGAAACACTTGCCTAGACTGACTTACTTAGATGTATCCTTCAATCAGCTTAAGATCATATCAAAGGAAGTGTTTACAAATTGGCCTCTTTACCAAACAGCAGAGAAACAATGGGGGAAAGAAGGCCTGGTGACCAACGTGGTTTTAGCCCTGCATGATAATCCATGGTCATGTGACTGCCGCCTTAAGGGTTTTGTTGAGTTCATCCGTCAGGTGAGCCCTCCTATCATCCTCATGAACTCTTACTTAAAGTGCTCAGCCCCAGCCTCCAAATTGGACAATTATTTCCATGAGATACAGCTAAAAACATGCATGAAGCCAGTGGCCTCTGTTGCAGAGTCTAAAGTTACATTATCTCTGGGAGTGAATGCAACTCTGACATGCCTTGTCAAAGCCAGGCCACCTCCAAGCATTCAGTGGATGTACCCTCTTAAGATCATCAGAGGATTTGCTTGTAAGTTTTAAGTTTCAATCTTTACAAAATTTAAAGAAAATGTGAACTTACCTCATGTTTTTTATTGTTAGTTTAAGCTATTTGTGTGTCACTCTGACATGAGAAACTTTCATGCCAGCATAGTTGTGGGGGCTCAGTTTGATTGAACAGCCAAACAATCCTAAACCTTAATCTGGTTTTGTCCATGTTTAGGCTATTATTCTGCTCACACCACCTGGACAAAGTCAAGCCGTTTTAACTGCCGTTAACTTGTAATATATTGTCTGCTACATGCACTGACTTAAAGAAAAATAAGCAGGGAGTTGAACAAATCCATTACCTGTTATCTGTTTCTTTTTTTTTTTTGTAAAAATAAACATTAGAGCAACTTCAAATTTTTGCTGTTAGGATTCTCTGTTTTCACTTTGGTTTAAAATATACTAAAGTAAGCAGACTATGACTGTATGACTATAATTCATCCATTTAAAGTGAACAATAGACTTGAGGTGTGAAACTGCCATAAAGTAAGAGAAGACTTGTTTTTATTTATTCTATTATAGTGGTCATTTTTGTCCCTTATTATATCCTTGCAGCTAACCAGAATCACATAGATGAAGAGACAATCGAATCCCAGCTGGTGATCCCATCCTTGCATCTATCGGACCGTGGACTCTACACCTGCATGGCCAACAATTTTATTGGCAACTCCTCTATAGGTATCTCACTGAACATTGATTCCCCAAATTCCACGGCCCCTCTTCCTCCACCTTTACCCATGCTGTCATCTGATAACAGTCCCCATATTGACATTCGAATTGCCAAGCAGACCGTGTACGGTATCACCTTGGAGTGGCACGCAGTGAAGAACAACCCTGCAGAAACGTGGTTCACTATCCACTTCGGTAAATATGATTCACCCAACAAAGAGATAATCTTTATTGGCCCTGGCATCAACAGCTACTCAGTCAGCGACCTACTTCCTGTCACCAAATACGAGGTGTGTGTCACTCTAAAAAACCACCCACCCAATGAGGGCCAGTGCATTGTGTTTGTGACAGGTAGTGACATTACTGAGCTGGAGCAAAGGGAGCGACTCATCCACATTATTGTCATAGTGTGTGCCATGGTTCTGGCTGTGCCTGCAGGCATGTATGCATGTACCACAGACGTTCGTTTACACTGTGTAGACCGCTGTGTAGATCTGTGGAAAAAGCAAAGGAGGCGTGGCGAGAACACAGAGGAATCCGAAAGGCAGAACACCTTTGACAGCCTGCAAGCAGCCAGCGATGAAGCCTTTTTTAGGGACTCTGAAGAGAAACCAACAAAGAGGTGGAAATCTGAAGATAGGTGCAAAGGTGGAAGTGCTGCACACTTATACTAGAATCAGTGTGGAAAACTTTGTCTCTATGTAAAACTATTTTTATCTTTAGCTCCAGTTTGTGCCTTTTTACAGTTTCAGTCTTTGTATCAAGGTATTTTACCCTTTTGCTCAAAATCGTTTTCAATTAAACAATTTTTTTATGATTGCAGAGAATTTTAGTTTGACTTAAACAATGTCATAGTCTTATTTCCAATGTGAAAGCATTTCCCAAGCTGTGAAGCCTTTCTTGCTATAGTGGAAAAGTATTTTTTTATTTTTTCCTTTTTTTTTAACTGCACAGTATCTCATATTGAATACTTTATGTATTAATTTATCCTAAATAAGTGGATACATGTTGATATTTTGACAGCGTCTGATTATATGGTAACTGTATTCCATTTTGTTATGAATAAACACATATATTGTATTGGTTCTTGTAAATGTTATGCAGCACTTTTTAGCTGGATTAAAGAAAAAAATAATTGCTGAGACACAATCAATTCAGCACAATCACTCAGAGGATTTATTACATAAGCCGTGTTTTCATGAATTTATAGACAACAAAAAGGAGATTAAAGTGATTTTTCCATCTGAATGCTAGTCAGCAGGGCTTGATATTTCTATTTAATGACAGCTCCAAGTGCACCGAGAATGCATGTTAAGTGAGTTAAACATAGGAAAACCTACTGCTCTAATAGTCTGTGTTTACTTGTATGTCGGAAAAGGGGACCACATTGCTGTTTTTAGCCAATTATTTGTTTAGATCACATTTTTACATAAATTTCTCCCAGGTTAGTCAACTTTATCCTCCGTGAGGTGTGATGACATTAGGTCGATCCCATCTGAGAGAAATGTTGAACAAAAGGCCCAGTTATGTGACATTTTGAAATGTTTAAATATGTTTCAGACATTCATTTTCAGCCATCTTCAGCAGCTTTTTTATAGCAAGACTTTACATTGGATTTTAGGGTTAAACTTTAATTAAAGCTCAGTTGATTGGATGAAGAGTCTGTTAATTCATTTATTCATCCATCGAGGTTCTTAATTGGAATTAGGTCAGGACTTTTAAAGTGCTTTGGGGTCCTCTGGACTTGACAAAAAGTTGTACTATTACAGGGCATTTACCATTTGACAGGACTATTCTTTATTTTGTCCAGTCCATTTCCACAGCTGCCCCATCATTAAGCAGTTATCAGAAATGTTAGTCCTGCTAAACCAAGATCCTACTTAGAACCAAACGCTAAAGCACTAAAACACTAAATTCAAACAAACACATATGTTTCAACATAATTCATAACACTCAGCAGATTCAAACTGGTTAATGCATACTTATATATATTGTAGCATCTCATTGGTAATGCATGCTTATATCTATTGTTGCATCTAACAAATACACACACACACACACACACACACACACACACACACACACACACACACACACACACACACACACACACACACACACACACACACACACACACACACCCACACACACACA